>PVKU01008826.1:0-69070 GCA_004027475.1 Anoura caudifer | reverse complement strand
CAAGGAAGAAACAAGAATTCAAAAAAATGAGGAGAGGCTTAGGAACCTCCAGGACATCTTTAAATGTCCCAACATCTGAATTATAGGGGTACCAGAAGGGGAAGAAGAAGAGCAACCAGTGGAAAACTTATTTGAACAAATAATAAAGGAGAACTTCCCCAATCTGGCAAAGGAAATAGTCTTCCAGGAAGTCCAGGAAACTCAGAGAGTCCCAAAGAAGTTGGACCCAAGGAGGAACACACCAAGGCACATTATAATTCCATTAGCCAAGATTAAAATGAAGGAGAGAGTTCTAGGAGCAGCAAGGGATAAGGGGACAGTCACCTACAAAGGAGTTCCCATCAGACTGTCAGCGGATTTCTCAAAAGAGACCTTCCAGGCAAGAAGGGGCTGGAAAGAGGTATTCCAAGTCATGAAAATCAAGGACCTACATCCAAGATTGTTCTATCCAGCAAAGCTATCGTTTAGAATGGAAGGGAAGATAAAGTGCTTCTCAGATAAGGTCAAGTTCAAGGAGCCAAGCCCTTATTATATGAAATGTTAAAGGGACTTATCTAAGAAAAAGAAGATAAAAAAATGTGAACAGTAAAAAGACAGCAAACTCACAGGTACTAACAACCAGACCTAAAACAAAAGCCAACTAAGCAAACCACTACAACAGGAGCAGAAACACAGAAATGGGGATCACATGGAGGGTTAGCAATAGGGGAGAGGGAAGAGGAGAGAAGAGGACAAGGTACCTAGAACAAGTAGCACAGACAGTGGGTAGAAAATAGGGGGAGGGTAAGAATAGTGTGGGAAATGTAGAAGCTAAAGAACGTATGACACATGGGCATGAACTAAAGGGGGGAATGTGGGTGGGAGGGGGTGTGCAGGGTGGAGGGGAATGAAGGGGGGAAAATGGGACAACTGTAATAACATAATCAATAAAATATAATTTAAAATTTTTTTCTAGTGCCCTCATTAAAAATGAACTTGGGAGCCCTGGCTGGTGTGGCTCAGTTTGTTGGAGCATCACCCTGTAGACCAAAGGGTTGTGGGTTCGATTCCCTGTTGGAGTGTGTGCAGGAAGGCAGCCAATCAATGTTTCTCTCTCACATCGATGTCTTTGTCTCACTCTCCCTTCTTCTATCTCTAAAAGTAATGAAAAAATGTCGTCAGCTGAAGATTTGAAAAAAAGAAAAGAACTGGTGAACTTAATTTTAGCGTGTTTTATTTAACACAATATATCCAAGATATTTCAACATGTGAGTAATATAGAAATTATGAATAAGCTATTTTACACTGTACATACTGTTTTCAGAATCCAGGGTATGTTGTACGTTTACTAGCACAACTCAAGTTTCAAGTGCTCAATAGTAAGACATGACTAGTGGTGTTGTATTCAGATTGGAAAACAGGTTAGTTCAAGAGAAAGCAAACAAACATGTAGTTACAAACTGCTAAGAGGTAAGGAAGAGACAGCTACAGTGAAAGAGAAGAAATGCAGGGTCCTAATTCGATTGGATTGTCTAAGGCGGCCTCTGGGAGAGGGTGATGTTGAAGCTGATACCTGAAGGATGGGAAGGGCAAGGGGAAGGTCATGTGTGAGGCAGAGGGACAAGTGCACAGGAAGCTCATGTGCAGGGAAGATCCTGGACCCTCCAAGGGCCAAGGGCCACCAGCAGGAGACTAGTCACATCCCCTCCAGAAGTTAAACTGATGTCTGAGCTAAGCTCAGGCCCCAGAGTATTCATGGCCTCCAGTACACACTGAAGCTAGATGCTCAGCTCATCTACTCACTGTCCAAGGGACTGTCCAGTGTACACCTCTTGGGGCTTAAACTGTCCAGAAATAATTTTCTGTTGCCTATGAACCTGACCCCAAGCCAAAGGCCTATTTGAAGGTAGGGGATCCACACTCAGAAAAGGCAGAGCGAACCTAGTGTAGGACTTGAGTCTCACCGCCTTCTTAGTGAGCTTTTGGGCAGAGTCTACACTGTGTACATTGTATGCCTTGGACCTGTGCTTCCAACCTTCTCCAGTTCCTGGAGGAGGTCTCATCTCCCAGGGAAGCCAGAGGTTAGGAGAACCATGCCCTTCAGTCTGTCCCACCACCAAAGAATGAGCATGACCAATTCATCACATACAAGTCAGGGGAGCATAAAATAACCATTTGAAGTTGACATTAGGAATAAAATAAACAAGATTCCTCCTACCCCAACCCAGACACACTATACCAGTCTTCCAGTTGTACAACACAGTGATTTATTCAGCCTCCTATAACACAGTGCTTGGGGTAGGTATGAATTGGCAGACTTGGTGATAAGTCCACTGGTCTGGCAGAAATGGTCCTGGATTAAGATCTCGAAGATGTCATTTCTGCCACTACCCACATTGCCACCAGCATGCTGCCTCCCTTCCTCTGCTATCAGTTTCCCAGTCGTAGAAGAGAGATTAAACTCAGCCATGCCTGTCTACTTCAATGTATCTTGTGAGGCGCCAGGAAGCTGGAAGCCTGAAAATTGCTTAGCTGTTGCGAGAACTCATGAAGGAGCAGGGTACTGCTGACGGATCCCCTACCTTCTAATAGGCCTTGGGTTTCGGGTCAGGTTCACAGGCAGCAGAAAATTATTTCTGGGCAGTTTAAGCCCCTTGTATGTCCTCCCTTCTCACACCTCACCCGCCTCCCTTTCAGGGAGCCCTTGCGACACTGTGCACTACAGCTTATCCCAGGAGTCCTAGCCTCTTCCCCAACACCTAAACCTCCATCTGGCCTATACATTTTATTATTTATTGTGTTAATTGCATCCCCTCCAGTAGAATGTAAGCTCCATGAGGACAGTATTTTTGTTTCATTCACTGCTGTATATTCATTGCTTAGCTCAGTACCTGACATGTAGTAGAGCTTTAAAAATATTGGTTGAGCCCTGGCTGGTGTGGCTTGGTTGGAGCATCATCCCATAACCTTACTGTTACAGGTTAGATTCCCAGTGAGGGAACACACCTGGGTTGCGGTTTCAATCCCCGGTCCAGACACATATGGGAAGCAACTTACTGATGCTTCTCTCTTGCACTGATGTTCTTCTCTCTCTGTCCTTTCTCCCTTCCTCTCCCTCTAAAGCAATGAAAAAATGTCCTTGGATATATATATATATATATATATATATATATATATATATATATATGTGTGTATATATATATACATATATATATATATACATATTAAATGAAGGAGTGAATTAAATCTTAAATTCCCTCTCATCGTTTGGTGTCAGGTGGTGAGGACCTTGGAGCCCAGCAATCCTGGTTTGAATATCTGCTCAGTCACTTTGCAGCTGCCCTTTGTCCTGAGCCCACAGTCCTATTAAGGGTGTCCTCCTTGCTGCAGGATCTATTCAAAGAGTGCACAAGCCTGGCCGCTTGTCCTGGCACCACTTCCCAAAAGGCTCAAATCCACCTTTGCCCAGAGAGGGCCCCTCTCAGCACTAAAACCAAGGGCAACAGGCCCTGACAACTGCCTCCCCTCCTCCTATTTCTGCCTGGGGCCTGGGCCCCAACCCTGGCCCTGAACGTAAGAGTCGGAGCCAAATGCTTCTAGCATATACCACCATGGGTGATTTATTTAAGGGTCTCCAAATAATCACTTAAGTGTCACCATGGCAACCCAAAGAGTTACCATGGAGATCGGAGCAGGAAACGTCCCCATGGAGACCCCTGGGAGACTCTCTAGGAAATCATTGCCAGGTGGAGGGGGCTTAGGAAGGGGGAGCTGGACGAATAAGGGAGCCCCACGTTCTGTGTACTGGTGGGAGAAGGTGTGTAAAGGGGCAGAGTGGGGACGACCAGCTTAGAAAGGCAGGCAAGTTAATGATCTCCACCATCTGTAGAGTCCAATGTGATAAATAACTTCTATTGTGTGCATGGAATATATCTGAATGGAAACTAGACAGGAAACGAGTAATAGTGGTGGCCCCCAACAAGGGGGAAGAGAAGAGAAACTTATGTTTCATTGTATGTTTCTTTGTATACTGCTTGAATTTCTTTTATTGTAGGTATGTAAATAGTAATTGTTCTGAAATTAAAGTTAAATAAGTTATTTACAGAGTACTTACTGTGTTACTTATATCCTCACAACAACTCCTTAAGGTAGACAGATAGTATCCTCATCACACAGACGGGGGAACTGTGGCACGGAAGTCGCCCACAGCCACAGGCTGGGCGACTTTAGGTAGCTGGCTCCCCTCGGGGCCTTGATTTCCTCAGCAGTAAAGTAGTTTGGAAGTTTGGACGAGATGAAGGCAGAATTCCCACTAACTCTGACAGCCTGTGACTGAGGCTCTTTAGAAGGGTTTCTGAGGGCTGGTATTGAACTCCTCTTCCGTTTGTCTCCCCCACAAACTTTCTAACCCCCATCCTCAGCAGTGAGTCTTTAGGGTCCTAATGAAACACTAAAGGCACCCTTGAAGAACCTCTAGATTCTGTCTCAGCAGAGGAGGAGGAAGATGTGGCCCAAGAGAGGGAAGGTGAGTCACCAGGGAAATGCAAACCAAAACCATGAGATCCTTTCGCACACCCATTAGGATAGATAAAATCAAAAGGTTGAGCGATAACCAGTGTCTGAGAAGATGCTGAGAAATTAGAACCTTCATACTCTGATGATGGGGATGCAAAATGGCATAGTCATGTCATAGCTCAGACAAAATTCCATAGATTGGGTGGCTTAAATAACAGACATCCCCCCCCCCATTTCTGGACACTAGGAAGTCCAAGATCAAGGTGCTGGCAGATTTAGTTCTTTGTGGCGAGCCCTCATCCTGGCTTGCAGATGGCTGGCTGCCTCCTTGCTATATCTTTACAGGATGGAGAGAGGAAGTTCTGGTGTCTTTCTCTTCCTATAAAGGAACTAAGCCCATCATGGGGGCTCTACCCTCATGTTCTCCTATAAATCTGATTACTTACCAAAGGCCCCACCTCCTAATGCCATCACTTTGGGGGTTGAGGCATCAACATATGGACTGGGCTGGGGGGACACAAACATTGAATTCATAACAAGCCACTTTGGAAAACAGTCTGGCTGTTGGTCAAAAGGTAGATTGACCATACGACCGAATATCCCCACACCTAGGCCTATCCCCCAAAGAATTCAAAATTTCTGTTAACACAAAAACTTGTACATGGATGTTCATAGTAGCATTATCCATAATAGCAAGTCATAAACAACCAAAATGTCTGTCAATGGATGGATAAACAAAGTATGGTTACATCTATACAATGGAATATTGTCAAGCCATGAAAAGGAATGAAGTACTAGACACGTGCTGCAATGTGGATGATGCTCATGAACATTATGCTCTGCCCTGGCCAGTGTGACTCATATGGTTGGGCATTGTCCCACAAAGCAAAAGGTTGCTGGTTTAATTCCAGGTCCACACACATGCCTAGGCTGCAGGTTTCGTCCCCGGTCAGGGTGCAAATGAGAGGCAACCAATCCATGTTTGTCTCTCACATCCATGTTTCTCTCTCTTTTTCCCTCCTTTCCCTCCCCCTCAAAAAAAAAAAACACAACACATTATGCTAAGTGAAAGAAGCCATTCACAAAGGACCACATATACGGTAATTCTATATATATGAAATGTCCAGACTAGGTAAATCTATACACAGAAAGTATATGAATGGTTGCCTAGGGCTGGGATATGGGAAGATTGGGTATGAGGTTTCTTTTTGGGGGTGTTGAAAATGTTCTAAAATTGGTTTTGGTGATAGATGCACTACTCTGAATATTCGAAAAGCTGCCAAGTTGCATACTTTTTTATTTTTTGTTTGTTTTAATATATTTTATTGATTATGCTATTACAGTTGTCCCATTTCTCCCCCATCATTCCCCTCCACCCTGCACACCCCCTCCCACCCACATTCCCCCCTTTAGTTCATGCCCATGTGTCATAAGTTCTGTAGCTTCTACATTTCCCACACTATTCTTGCCCTCCCCCTGTCTATTTTCTACCCACTGTCTATGCTACTTATTCTCTGTACCTTTTCCCCCTCTCTCCTCCTCCCACTCCCCTGTTGCTAACCCTCCATGTGATCTCCATTTCTGTATTTCTGTTCCTGCTCTAGCTGTTTGCTTAGTTTGCTTTTGTTTTAGGTGTGGTTGTTAATATCTGTGAGTTTGCTGTCTTTTTACTGTCCTATTTTTTATCTTCTTTTTCTTAGATAAGTCCCTTTAACATTTCATATAATAGGGCTTGGTGATGATGAATCCCTTTAACTTGACCTTATCTGAGAAGCACTTTACCTTCCCTTCCATTCTAAATGACAGCTTTGCTGGAGAGAGCAATCTTGGATATAGGTCCTTGACTTTCATGACTGGAATACCTCTTTCCAGCCCCTTCTTGCCTGTAAGGTCTCTTTGGAGAAATCAGCTAACAGTCTGATGAGAACTCCTTTGTAGGTGACTGTCCCCTTATCCCTTGCTGCTCCTAGAATTCTCTCCTTCATTTTAATCTTGGCTAATGTAATTATGATGTGCCTTGGTGTGTTCCTCCTTGGGTCCAACTTCTTTGGGACTCTCTGACCTTCCTGGACTTCCTGGAAGTCTATTTCCCTTGCCAGATTGGGGAAGTTCTCCTTTATTATTTGTTCAAATGTTTTCCACTTGTTGCTCTTCTTCTTCCCCTTCTGGCACCCCTATAATTCGGATGTTGGGACATTTAAAGATGTCCTGGAGGTTCCTAAGCCTCTCCTCATTTTTTTGAATTCTTGTTTCTTCATTCTTTTCTGTTTGTTTGTTTGTTTGTTTGCTTGCTTGTTTCTTCCTTCTGGTCCACTTATTGATTTGAGTTCCAGTTTTCCTCCCATCTCTATTGGTTCCCTGTGTGTTTTCCTTCATTTCACTTATTGTAGCCTTCATTTGTTCATCTAATTTGTGAGCAAAATTAACCAATTCTGTGAGCATCCTGATCACCAGGGCTTTGAATTATGCATCTGATAGGATGGCTATCTCTTGGTCGTTTAGATGAATTAGCTCTGGGGCTTTGATTTGTTCTCCTGTTGGAGCCATTTTGTTTTTGTTTTTGTTTTTTTGTTTTTGTTTTTTTTTGGTCTGGTCGCGGCTGTTACATAGTGAGGGGTAGAGCCTTAGGTGTTCCCCAGAGCCGGGCAGCCCAGTTGCTGGGTAGTGATGCTGTATGTGGGGGCGGGGTCCAAGAGGGAACAATGGTGCTTATTCCACTCTCTCTTGGATTCCAGTCCCTTCTGCCGCGTCCCCTTCACCTGGATTATCTGCTTGCGAGTGTGGGACCACCTGGTCAGCCAGCCGCCTTGCGCAGCCTCACTGGGTCTGCACCGTTGCCACCCCATGCCCGGGGTCCGCTAGCTGCTACCTGTCTGCCTGGGGTCTGCTAGCCGCCACCTGCATGCCTGGGATCTGCCAGCTACTGCTGCCTGTGCACCCGGGTCCGCTGTCCGCTAACCTCCTTTTTCCTGCTGCAACTCCACCCCTCATACCAGTCCAGATGAATGGTTGTCAGACTTCCGTACAGTTCAATTTTCTATCAGTTCTGGTTGTTTTCTTGTTTCTAAATCCTTGTTGTCCTTAATTTTGGTTGTGCAAGGAGGCACACTCTGTCCACCTACACCTCCATCTTGGCTGGAAGTCTGCATCAAGTTGCATACTTTAAATGGGTAAATTGTATGGTATGCGAATGATATCCCAATAAAGCTTTTTTAAAAAGAGAGGAAAGTACTAACCCAGGATAACCCCAGCACTGAGCAGCTGCTCTTGGGCTTGCCTCCTAGCTGGCCTCTTCTCTCCCTTTGCTCTTTCCGACGGGGCCAGCAGGGCCTCCAAGGCTGCTTCTGGAATGAGTGGTGCCTAGTGGCAGGGCTTCACATCATGCCCTCCTCCCTGTGCCCCTCAGCCAGAGCCGTATTCCTCAACAATTGGGCCTGCTCCACTTGCATTTGGAGAAAGAGGTCTACTGCCAAAAGAAAAGAGAAGTAAAAATTTGAAAGCCACTGAGAAACTATGAGAAGGGATGACAAAAAGATTAAGAACCTGGGCATTGGCCCTGTAAGAAGCGAGCCTGTTAATTCTGTTACTTTGACACCTGGGGCCTTGCTGACTCTGGAGAGACTGCCCCTCCCACGACCAGGTAATTTCCAGAGAGAGTAAAGGACTCCAGGTGAGGAGGGCTCCTTTCATATGTAAACCGACTAGTTGGAGCCCATACCCCAACCACCTGTTTATCTGGCTCTCACACTTTGGGTCACTATCCTGCTGCCCTAATCACTGCAGCAAGGCCAAAGTACCAGACAACCAGGGATGGCTCCCGCACCCTGGAGCCCACTGAAGTATTCAGTCTAGCCCATCCTAAACCTACCTACAAGGGGGACTCAAAAAACCTGGAATTTATTTGTAAAAAAACCATGTGTTTATTCTTACATGTTAAACTCAGTCACCTTCAAAGTACTCTCCACTTGCTGCAATACACCTATTGACACATTTTTTTCCCCACTGCTCAAAACAGTTTTGGAACTCGTCGATTTTGATGCCTTTTAATGCTTCTGCCGTATTTTGTTTCACCTCTCCCCCATCGGCAAAGCGCTTCTCTTTGAGGACTTTTTTCATCAGGGAAACAAACAAAGAAATTGTTTGGGGCAAGATCAGCTGAATAGGGAGGGTGGGGCATGGTGGTCATGCCGTTTTTGGTCAAAAACTGCTGAACGCTCAGTGCAATATGGGCAGGTGCATTTGTAAATCACCTATCATGAAATGGGCACATGAGTTGAAAGAGTTCAAAAAAATTCACTGCGGAATGCAGCCTCTCACAACAGTGCCAGCTGGTACACTGATCAGATGGTTTTCTAGAACACTCACCTAGCAGGGGAAGCCTGTACTACAAGGGGCTGCCCTTCAGAAGATAATTCTGGGTTTTTTTTTGGGGGGGTCTCCCCTCACACCCAGCCTTGCTCATGCTTCCTGCAAAAAACACAATAAAGGCTCTTGCTCACATTTTCCCCTCCCTCCCTCCCTCTGCCTCCTGACTGCTTACCAGTGTGGCACCACACCTAAATATAAATCAGGTCTACATTTTAAAAGCAGGCCTCATTCTGACTGGGCTCTAAACTTGCCTTGGCCCTGTATGACCTCAGGCAAACTCCTTCATCAACGTGTCCTCACCCACAAACCTGGGTTACCAGCTGTGCCTGCCTCCAGGCCCTCATGTACAATTGATTGTATTGTATATACAGTTCTTGTGGCTCGCACAGGGAGACTGTGCCAAGGACCTGAGCAGGGACTCTGGTCCAGCCCCCACTGTGCTTTCCAGCTGTGTATCTGTTAGAAAGAATAAGCATCTGTCTAATTTATAAAAAGACCCAAATGGGCCATGAGTGGCCCTTGCCCTCCTCCTGGGACAGTCATCTGAACTGACAGAGGTAGGTTTATGGAGTCCACAATGTAGCACCCAGCTCTCCAGAGATAGTGTCACTGCGATCTCCAAAAGACAGGACAGAGCTCCTCATACCATGACCACATCAAGGAAGGCTTCCATTCTCTTTGTTGACAGGGATGGGGGGCAGTAGGTGTACTTCAAGTGGATTTTATTTAAGTCTCAAAGGAAGATCACTTGAGCAGACACCCAGGCTACAAATTAACAAGTAGTTACACACCCACGTTCATATCAGCGCTATTCACAATAGTCAAAAGGTAGGGGCAACCCAAATCCAACCAATAGATGAATGAGTAAATAAAACATGGTCTATACATGCAGTGGAATATCACTCAGCCTAAAAAAGGAAGGAAATTCTGACGCATGCTACATGGATGAACCTTGAGGACATTATGTTAGACACAGTAAGACCAATTCTGTACGATTCCACCTATAGAGTTATCTGACGTAGTCAAAAAGAGAAAGAAAGTGCCCTGGCTGGTGTGGCTTAGTGGATTGAGTGCCTGCAAAGCAAAGGGTCACTGGTTCGATTCCCAGTCAGGGCACATGCCTGGGTTTGGGGCCAGGTGCCCAGTGGGGGGCGCGTGAGAGGCAACCACACTTTGATGTTTCCCTCTCTCCCTCCCTCCCTTCTGTCTAAAAATAAACAAAAATAAAAAATAAATAAAAAGAGAAAGAGAGTAGAAGGGTGGTTGCCATGGTTTGAGGGGAGGGGGAGACAGTGAGTTATTGTTTAATGGCTGTAGAGTCATGCAATGGTCTTGCAAGATGAAAACGTTCTGGGGATGGTCGCACAACAGTGTGAATGCACTGAATACCACTGAACTGTCTGTCCACTTAAAAATGGTGGTAGTGATACTTTTTATACTATGTATATTTTACCACATGTATTGTAAAAAAGGCATAGCCAGTTTGCTTTTTTTCTTTTAATTTCCATGCCCCCACACCCTCCTCTTTGGCAACCAGCAGCTTGTTGTCTACATCTATGGGTCCATTTATTTTTTTAAGATCCACACGTAAGCTAGATCATATGGTATTTGTCTTTCTCTGACTTATTTCACTTAATGCATAAATGCCTCTGGGTCTATGCACGTTGTCACAAATGGCAATGTTTCATCTTTTTTGTGTTGTTGACTAATATTCTATTGTGCATGTGGTATATGTCTCATATCTGTTCTATCCACCCATCTACTGATGGGCATCTAGGTTGCATCCACGTAGTGGCTATGTAAATAATGCTGCAGCGAACAGGCACAGCCAAGTCACACCTCCCAGCAAGTCCATGCACCTGGGAGTAATCCCTGTTGCCCCTCTTGTCCCGTAAAAACAACAGCAAAAACTGTTCACCGCCACGGGAAGCAGTCTTTACAGTGTCTCTCCACCAGCAGGGTTGAGACCCTTGTCCAACTACACTGGGACTGGCTGAGGCTGACACTCTGTGATGGGGGTGGGACACGTGGCCCCCCTGGCCACACCAGCTATCATAATTTAATTATAAACACACACAAATGTGCACTTGTACATATGCTAATGTGATGGGGAACAATGCTATCTACTCAGGTTCCATTTTTTGTAGACTATGTGTTTTCATTTCTCACGAGTGCCCTGTCTTTAACCGAGCAACCAGGACAGCAAGCCTGCTCCCTCTGTTCGCTGGTTGCATCGCCCTTTCAAACGTCATCGCCCTGCTTTGGTAACTTGCTTTGCCTGGAATCAGGTGTATTAATCAGAGCTCCTGGGAACAAGAAAGAGAATCTAAATCTGGCTAATGACGTGGAAAAGTTTTATTGTTTTGTTTTTTGAAACAGGCAGGTCACAGAATCATCATGAAGGCTGGAGACCCATGAGGAAAAATGGGCAAAACCTAAGGGCAAATTGCACCAGACAACCAGCTGGGTCACACCCCAGCAGTAGTCTGGTTAGGACACAGGGCCCCGCGCCAGTGGGCCTGGTGCTGCGTTAGCCCCACCGCCAAAATAAGACTCTCTATTCTTGCTTCGTGGGAGCATCCAGTTGCCCATGCTGGCCACCAGGGGCCAGGGGCCAGGGGCCAGGGGCCAGGGGTAGTGCCATTCCTGTACTGGGGAACAGGGGCCAAAGGAAGGCCTCCATGCATTGTAGGAAGCAGGGGTTCATATGCCGGCCTGTCCAAAAGATAACGTCCACCAACTTTTTGAAGTACTTGACAGGGTACGCAGCATCTTCTCTGTCACTAACTCTTAAAATGACCCTCTGAGTTTGGCGTCACTTTCCGTGTTTTGTAATTGGGAGAACCAAGCACCAGAGTGGTTCTGACACTTTCCCATGGCACACAGTAAATGTTGGAACCAACATGCAAACCCAGCTCCACCTGACGCTGAAATCGCCAGCCTCCCCAAGTGGTTGCTTTGACGATCATAACACCTCCCTCCCCAGGAGTGGCTAGAGGCCACGCAGTGAATAAGTGGCAGCATATAACCTGATTTTCTGGCTGTAGATCCATTGTATCTGGATCTTTGAATGTTCTTCAAGTTCCAGAGGGCTCCAAACGTGAGGGCTCCCCATCTGATTGCTGTGTGAGAGACTTTGGCAGGGGTTTCCTGCACATTAGCCAGCATATTTTTAAAAATGTATAAATTGTGCACTTAAAAACATTTTTCAAAAATTTAAGTATGGTCGGTATACAACAGTATGTCAGTTACTTTGTTTCCAGGCGTACAGTCTAGTAATTTGACACTTTTATGCCTTGCGTGCCATCACCCCACTGATTCTAGTAATCGTGTGTCCCTGGGTGAACTTGTCGCAGCGTCGCTGGGTGTGCTCCTCTTCATCTTCCTCTCCCATCCCCCTACCCCTTCCCTTCTGGTAGCCACCCCTTTGGTCTCTGTTTCTGTAAGTCTGTGTTTGCTTTATTTTGTTTGTTTGTTTGTTTGTTTTATTTGAAAAAGATGTTTTTAAATTTCTGGCTCCAGGCATGATGGAGTGGCTGGTATTGTATTTATGATTCCCTGACCCCCGTAAACAACTAGAGCAGCTGGGTGAAACACACTAAACATCACTTTGCATACATGGGACATCAGCTAGTACAGGGCTATGGTCATTAATATAGTTTCCCTCAGTGTTCACCTTGAGGACATTTTCTAAACTGGAAAATAGTGTCTGAGGCAGCCCCTAATTGGAGGTGTGGGAGAGGGATGCGGGGGAGCCAAAATTCTACAAAAAAATTCCCCATGAGGGCACCAAGATGCTTTCTGAGGTGATGAAAATGTTCTATATTTTGCTTGTGGTGATGGCTACCCACCTGTTTGCATCTGTCAAAAGTCATTGTTCCCTCTCTTTCTCCCTCCCTTCCCCTCTCTCTAAAAATAAATAAAAATAAAATCTCTTTTAAAAAAGCCATTGAATTGTACCCTTAAAATGATTGAATTTTACTATAAGTAAATCAGTGTATTGTATTTAAAATCAATAAAGTCAATCATTTAAAAATTCCCCCTGAGGCTTGGCTGACTCCTAAAGCACCCATGCCCGGGGCAAGACTCGGGAATGAGCAGAGAACAGTCTCTGCAGCAGGACAGCTGAGTCCAGGTTTCCAAGGCTGCTCGCTGCGAGAGAGCTGGAGTTTGGCGCCAGCCAGAGTGGGCAGGCTGAGGGGAAGAGGCTTTCAGCTGAGGCCCCTGGAAGGCCGCACACACGTGAGAGGGGCCGTGCCTTGGTGGGGAATGGAGTCAACGACATAACAATAATACACAATTTTGGAAGCTAGAAAACAAATGAGTGGCAACTAATTTAGCAGATTCAAGACAGCTGAATCCTAAGTTGGCAGGGGAAGAAGCTAAAAGCAAGTAGATTTACTACACGAACTCTCCAAAAAGCTCAGAAATTGGTGGCATCAGAATTAGGGCTGAAGGTGGGGGGTGAGAACAAGAGAATTGTTTAAAAAATTAAGAAAGGGGTAGGGGTGGGGAGAAAATACAGGCAACTGTAATTGAACACAATAAAATAATTTAAATTAAAAAAATTTAGGAAGAAATCAGACACCCCAAATGCCCTTTCCTATTCTACCATCTAGATAATTAGTGGAAGACCAAAAATTTTTTCTCAGGAGAAGATAAACCGGAGGCTCTCTGGAGTTGGGGACACTAGCTCAGCCCGTAATGGGGCTCTGTACTTAGAGCATGGGGAGCAAACGTCTGCAGGTGGAGTGTGGAGCCCTGGCCTGCTTCATGCATTCAGCACCCGGGACACTGTAACTTGAGGCAATGGATGGAAGGATGCCTTGGGGGAGCTGACTGGCTGCCTCCCCCACATCAAAGACGTAAGGATGCTAATAATAGGTTCCTGAATGAAAAGGCTCAGCCAGTCAAAAAGGTCCAGCTTTGTGCTCAGAGTTTCCAATCAGCTTTTCAGTGCTCTCATTTATAAAAACAACATCATCAGACATCTGACAAAAATATCTAACATGAAAGTCAGACATTAAAAAAAGCTTGGAGGAAATGGCTTAGTCAAGGAAGAAGAAAAAAATTTAAAACAAAAAAATTATCATTTATTACCCTTAGAGTAATTTTGAAAAGATAATGTATCACTAAAATTGGAAACGCAATACTATTAAATATATAGAATACATACATGGACATATTTTATATAGACATTATATACATGTCATACAAACCTGAAACAGGAGCACAATATTTTGTTCTGAGCAGTGTGGCTCAGTTGCTTGGGTATTGTCCTGCAAAGCAAAAGGTCACCAGTTCAATTCCTAGCCTGGGCACATGCCTAGCTGGTGGGGTTCGGTCCCCAGTTGGAGCATGTACAAGAGGCGACTGATCAGTGTTTCTCTTTTGCATTGTTGTTTCTCTCCCTCTCTTTCTCCCTCCCTTTCCCACTCTAAAAAAAAAAAAAAAAAGCACACAATATTATTGTTTTTTAACAAGGGAATATTCAAAAGGCAAAAGGAGCTCTTAAAAATTAAAAATATTTTAAAAATCTCAGAGAAGTATTAGAAGAGAAAATTAAGGAAATCTCCCAGAAAGTAGCGCAAAGACACAGACAGGGAAAATTGAATAGATAACAAAAGTAGAGGACTAACCCAGGAGGCCCACCTTCTAAATAAGAGTTCCAGGAAAGAACAAATAAATAAATAAACAAACAAAGAAAATGGAGTGGAGGAAATGATCAAAGAAGTACATGAAAATTTTCCAAAATTGAAAGACAGATTATAATGGTCCATTGAGTGCTTGACAGAATGGATAAAAATAGACACATGTCAAGACAAAGTATTGTAATTCAGAACACTGACAACAAAGAGAAGGGTCTACAAGTTTTTGAAGGGATTGGAGATTAGGTCAGAAATTACAATGGCTTGAATGTTTCAACAGAAGCACTGGAAGTTAGAAGACCCTTAAGTAATGCTTTCAAAATTCTGAAGGAAAATTATCCCCAACTTAAAAATTTATACCCAACCAAACTATCAACGAAGTTTGAAAGTAGAAGGAGACATTTTCAGTCATTTAAGGTGAGGATTTTTTTTTTTTTTTTTGGCATGTACTCAGGAGGATGTGTTTCACCAAAATAAGGTAGTAAACCAAGAACATGACAGACAACAGACACAGGAATCTGACGCAGGGCAGAGGGCCGAGAACCCCCAGGACAGTAGTGAGAGGTACTGCAGGTTGAACACAGCACAACAAGCCTGCAGGGCAGCTGCCTAAATCAAATTAGGTCAGAAAGCTCCAGGAGAGATGTCGTGATGAAAATAAAATTGGTAGAATATCATCTGAATATATTCAGGGGAGGTTTCAATAACTGGAAGGGTTTGGCATTGAGTACAAAGAAAGCTAAGTGAATGGGGTAGAGAGGATAAGTACTCACTCTGGGGAAAATAAAAACTCGTGCATGGAAAGAGAAGGAATCGTAGTCTATCCCAGGGCTTATTGTGTAAACACACACCTAGCTGGTGTTTACCTACTGCTAAGGTAAACACTGACTACTGCTCTGACGGAATCATTGTACAGCTATGATGGGAGGATGGGGGCCAGGAAGGGTGAGTGGGTTATTGGGGTGGGAAACACAACAAGTAGAGCCTAAAACTGAAAAGTCATGAAGGAATAATAAAACTCCGTTACTTAGGAAGTTGTGATAAATGCCAAAAGAATGAGTCATAAAGATTGAAGGGCTGTATCTCTGATGAGGGAACAGGCTCTTTTTCTTAAGGTTTTTTTTAAAGATTGTATTTATTTATTTTTAGAGAGAGGGCAAGGGAAGGGAAGGAGAAAGAGAGGGAGAGAAATATTGATGTGTGGTTGCCTCTTGCGTGCCCCTTACTGGGAACCCAGCCTGCAACCGAGGCATGTGCCCTGACTGAGAATTGAACTGGTGACCGTTTGGTTTGCAGGCCTGCATTTAATCCACTGAGCCACACCAACCAGGGCTCTTTTTCTTAAGTCTTATACCACTGTTTGACTCTCAGCTATATGAATCAATAACTTTTATAAAAATTAAAACCTTGTCCTGATTTCTATTTTAGCATGTACAAGCTGAGACAGGCAGATACAGGACACAATGCTAAGAAGACAGAGATGCAGAATCCAGGACCTTAAAAGAAAGCTTTAGCTGTAGACAGGGAAGGAAACAGTATAGGCGAGAGGAATAATGGTACTTCCACAAATAGGCAGGCCCAGGCTAGTAGAAAGACCGGCACACGTAACAGAACCTTTAAATTTGACCTTCAGGATGCAGTCCTGTTCCCCCAGAGGTGGCAGGGGAGAGCTTCTCCAAGGAAGGTGGCATGGGATGGGGGTGCCTGGAACCCAAAGCAGCCACCACTCCCCACCCTTGTGCTCTGCTCCATCCTCCACCAGCCCCTGCTCTGGGCCTCAGGACTCCTGCCTGGAGGTGATGACTTGTGCTTAGCTTGCACAGATCAAACTGGCTGAGGGGATTAGGGTACAGACAAACCTGGGTTTAGTTTTGCCCTCACTTTCACACCCCCCCCATCCTCTGTCCCCAGTCATTGTCAGGTCTGTAATATCTGGGCAGACAGCTCAGCTGACCCACCTGCTCAGCTTCACCAGACATTCCACACCCAGACAGTGGTGCCAGACAGTAAAGCTGCAGAGAAAGGGAAGGTATTAGGGGAGCATTAAGGTGAGGAAGTGAGTCAGCCCAGCACAAGCCTGCAGGCATCCGGAGGAGTTCTCAGGCAGCGGTGGCAGTCACATCACTTTTTTCAGCTTTCAAGTCAGCCTGAGAGTGTTGCTGCTGAAATGGGACTAGCTCTGCACCACTGAACACTGAGGTGGGAGGGGAAGCTGGCTCGGCTCCTTTCCCCCTCCTCAGCCCCCAGAGCATCCTGGTGGGCTGGGGAGGCTTAGGGTCTTTGGATTTTGCAAGTCAGAGGGTTTCTTTCTCCCGGATTTGTTTGCCTTGCCCAAGATGGAACCAGACTGGCCATATGACTCTAGAGAGGAGCTGCCCCCACCCCTGGCCCCAGCCTCAACCCCTAGGATCTGCTGACCAAGAGGACTGAAGCTGGGCCTTTGGGGCCTGGCAGGCAGGAACAAATGCCTTGGGGCTCAGAGGAAAGCTTCCATCATGTACAGAGTTTGTGGTTTTGCAGTTCAAATTCAGGCTCTGGACCTTGGACAAGACACCAACCTAGTGGAGACTATTTCTTTATAGGCGATATCCTTGAAACCAAAACTGTGTCATCCATTTGTGGTCAAATTCATTCATTCATTCATTCACTTCATAAGCACTCTGATATTCCAGAGTCTGGGCTTATTTAGCAAGAATTTTAAAAAGGTAAAACACCACACACTCATTAGAATGGCTACTATAAAAACAAAACCAAAAATGAACAGAAAACAAGTGTTGGTGAGGATATGGAGACATGGGAACCCTCATGCACTGTTTGTGGGAATGTAAAATGGTGCAGCCCCTGTGGAAAACAGTATGAGGTTTATTGCAGATAAAATTACCATAGATCCAGCACATACCCAATATGCTCCTGGTCATATACCCAAAAGAACTGAAAGCAGGGTGTTGAAGAGGTATTTGCACATCCGTATTCACAGCAGCATTATTACAGTAGCCAAGGGGCAGAAACAACTCAATGTGTCCACTGACAGATGAATGGATAAATAAAATGTGGTCTGTATGTACAATGAGATATCACTTGGCCTTAAAAAGGAAGAGAATCCTGCCATGTGCTATAACGTGGGTGAACCTTGAGGAATTTATGAAATAACACAGTCATAGAAAAGCCAAATACTGTGTGATTCCACTTGTCTGATGTACCTGGAGCAGTCAAACTCATAGAGACAGAAAGGAGAAGAGGAGTGGTTGCCAGGGGCCGGGGGGAGGGGGAAGAAGGAGTTCTTCTTTACTGGGTGTAGTTTCTGTTCTGCACAACGAAAGGGTTCTGGAGACTGGCTGAACAGCAATGTGAATATATGTAACACTACTGAACTATATACAAAAATGGTTATAATGGTAAATTTTATGTTATCAGTATTTCAGAACAATTAAAGTAATATACATATATATTTTAAAGAGAGACTGAAAGCCTCCCACCCACATACCCAGGTCTAGTGGGGCAGGAAGACGGGAACATAGCCACACACCCTAACACATGGTACGTAATAGGTATCCAGTGATCCACTGTTGAATACTTGGTGAGAGTGCTATACAGAAGGAGCACGGCACAGGGGAGCACAGAGGAGGAAGCACTGCATTTTGCTTAGGGGTCAGGGGGTGGGTGGTGGAGGAAAGGACATTTGAGCTGTACTCTTGAAGGCGAGCAGGATTTAACCATATCAGAGAATTCTAGTATCACAGCAGTTTTAGGACTTTGGGAAAATTCCCTGATCTCTTGGAGCCTCAGTTTCCTCATTTGTAAAATGGCAAAAATGCCAATAATGTAAGGAAGGGCCCAGTGAGGATCCCCCCCCCGCCAACTGGTCTTTCTTTATTGAGAATTCACACAAGTTAACATTACACAGTAAACTATTTCCTGGGCTTAATAAAAATGATTGTCACTCACTGTGCTGCACAAAAATTTCTTTAATGAATAAATAATTTTCGATGAAATAAAAAATATTTACAATATAAACAGAAGGAAAAGCTTTTGATCCATGGATCTGATCGTTGAGATTTGCATTTTTGAACTGAATTCCTCCCAAGCTTTCCCCTTGGAAACAATACAAATCTGATAGAAACAGCAACTCCTACAACATATCTTTGTTCATTATATGTTTATCTGTTAGTCTTGGAAAGCTACATAAGCTTATATTATGCAACATGTTAAAATACAAATATTAACTAAAATAATATGTTATCATAATGCCAGGTAGCATTCTCCACAGAACAAAAATGTACACTCAGTTGTAACAGTAACAAAGGTTCACAGGCCACAAAATAATACCCCAAAGGTACAAATTCCTTCATAAGAATATAATTGTGATCTTGAGTCGCCCAGGCGTCTCCACTGCTCTGATCAGCTGATGCCGCAGCACTGGAATCAGCGGCACGGAGCGCTGGACCGCTGTGTGCCGTGGCATTTCTGTCGGGCAGCAGCATTGCTGGGAAACTGGGCAGTGCAACCAGTTTTATACATACTTTCCTGGGCTCTTAAAAAGAGCCAATTATGCATATTGAGAAGTCTTGATCTCATCCACACAAACCCAGGGAACATCTGTGGGATGAAAGGCTTGTTCGTGGAGTGTGGTGTCGCGTGGAAGACGTCCACCTCCCGCTGGTGCCGCAGCATCTCACACACAATGCTGAGGGCGCAGAAGGTCCCGCTGCGCCAGCCCCATTCAAGCAGTGCAAGACAGCGCGGCCTTCCCCGCCATTGTATTCCTCCTGCCACTTGTCCACCTGGCGAAGGAGCTTCAGGAAGGAGCACTTGGGCACTGGTGTGTCCCGGTACAACGGACAGCCCAGGAACTGGAACTGCTGCACCATCCGGTATCCGTCCTGGGGTCTGGATGCATTATAAATAAGGAATATCCGGCTGGTGATGCCTTCTTCCAAATCAGCAGAAACAAATTCTACTTGGATGGGGCTTGTGTCTGTGAACTCCATTCCCTGGCCAATACTGTGGACACAGCTGGGCCGGATCTACCTCGTTCAGCATAACTACAGACGTGCAGTGGTAATCCAGTACCAGTCTCCAGAAGTCTTTCACTGTGTTTGGCAAAGGATGCTGGGTGACTACAAAAGCTGAAGGCTGTTTATAGCTGTCCGTGAGGGCAGTGTTGATGTAGTTGCTGCTTTCCCCATCGATGGTGATGAGGAAAGGCAGGCAGCGGTCTGGAGGCAGGATGTCCATGCAGCGGTTTTTCTCATGGTTCCAGGGCAGGAGCACAATACTACAGTCTTCCACACGCAGCGTTGGCATTACCATGTTCAGGTCCGAAATTCCTCTTTAATCTGGCTTGAATTTGTCTGTGGATCCAGTTTGTTGATGTCATAATATAGAGACCTAACTTGGGAGGCAGGGATGGAGGTGTCTCCACAAAGACAGGCTTCTAGGATGGCATCATGGATAAACATGTATTGTTCCTCTGTCTGCACCATGTTCCCTCTCCGTGACCGCAGCTCCCTGACACAGTTGTAGATGTCCACCACCCCTTCCCATTCCGCCATGTCCAACATGATGTCAGTAACAATGAAACAGCCAGTCCTCCCAGCACCAGCACTGCAGTGCACCAACAATGGGCCTGCGTTGGGTGGGCTCTTGGATTTGACCTGCCAGATGAATCCCAGCAGTCCTGTGGCATGGTAAGGGACCCCGTGACCCTGCCAGCCAGTGAAGTGAAACTGTCTGATCTCTCGGATTTCATGAACGCCTGTCTTTTCAACAGCAAATGTTCTTATCACATATTCTGCCAGTAGTTCTGTTTCTATTAGAGTAACTTTAATGTCTTTGTATATCTCTGTGTCTGGCCAGTATTTGCAGCATTTGACCCTACCCACTTCCACAAGGTTGGTCACCATTACTATGCTTGCGGTGTTTTTGTGCCACACCATCCTCCAGAAGTCATAGATGGTCTCTTGCATTGGTCCTTGGGTGGCAATATAATGACTGGGTCAATGATAGCCATCGATATAATTTCCATTGATGTAGTCTGAGTTCATGTCTCCTTCTATGGTCTGCAGCCTCACACGGAATGGTCATATGCAATGATATTCCCATATCTGTTCTTCATTCTGTTCTCATCTTTCTTAGCAGAGTCCCATGGTGCAGACTGCCCTTCAAGAAGCTTGGTCTGGATGAATGGTTGCTGGACTTCCGTACAGTTCAATTTTCTATCAGTTCTGGTTGTTTTCTTGTTTCTAAATCTTTGTTGTCCTTAATTTTGGTTGAGCAAGGAGGCACAGTATGTCCACCTATGCTTCCATCTTGGCAGGAAGTCTCCAGTGAGGATTAAATGAAAGAAACATATGTCAACAGCCTAAGACAGGAAATGGCACATAACATATACTAATTTAATGGTAACTTCCAGTATGGTTGTTATTATCATCATCATCATCATCATCATTATTTTGTAAAAGATTTTACTTCTTTACTTTGAGAGAGAGGGGAAGGATGGGAGAGAAGGAGGGAGAGAAACATCAATGTGAGAAACATCAGCTGCCTCTCATACATGCCCCAACCGGGGATTGAATCCACAGCCCCAGGCATGTGCTCTGACCAGGAAGCGAAGCAGCTTTGCGGGACGATGTCCAACCAACTGAGCCACACCAGTCATGGCACCATCATCATCATTATTGTTACCATTTTATTTTGGTCTGTGTTGCACAGCACTCATAGTTATAAAGGTGGGTGGAGTCAGGTTACAAGGTGTCTTGAAAGAGACCTGGTTATATTTTTCTAGCAGTTGGGGAGCTTTTGAGTCAGAGAATTATTAGAGTGTTAGAAGTGGACTTGTCTGCAGTTAAGTTTATATGTTTACTCTATATTTACCTGGGCTGGATGGGTGGGCTTCTAAGACACCCTATCTGGTTTTAGTGCAGCATTTACATCCCAAAGGGACTTTAATTACCAGTTCCTTAGAAGAGGTCAGGGGATGGGGGGGGGAGCCCTAGACTTAAAAAAATCAGGGGGTAGAGAACTCAGAGGAGGATGCCAAGACTATAACTGGGGGAAAAAACCTTCCTTTAACATTGGCCAGTGGGCACCACAGTTTCCTAGGTGAACAGACAATTTAGCTTGCAATGTTTAAGGATGTGGCTTGTTAACTATGTATTTCACTCACCAACATTTTGTGTCATGGGCTGTGCATGTGCGGGTGTTTTGTGTGGTGAGAGTGTTAGGCAGAACTGCTTGGAAATTCTCTTCTGAGCAAGGACGTCTAGGGCAGACAGTGTTTATTGTCCTGTGAATCCATTTTCTCTTCTCTAAATGATAGGGCTCCCAGCTTTCAGGTGAGCATGAGGATACTAAGAATGAAGAATACATTTCCGGATCCCATGCAGTTAGCTGTGTCCATAAGACTAAGTCTGGGCACTGGGATAAGGGAGGAAGCATCTTGTGTAATTTTCTGAAAGTGCATTAGAAAAAGGTGATGAAACTTGCATTTTTTCTCCTTTTTGTTAGATGAAACATAGATGTGATGGCTGGAGCTCAGTCAGCTGTATGGGAGTTTAAGCAGCTCGAGCATGTGCAGTGGAGAGTGGCACAAGATGGAAGGGACCTGTACTACGGAGCACTGTAACAACCTGGGCAGCAGGCCTGTGCCTTGTTTCAGGAGTCACATACCATGGCATTGTCAGTAACCACCAAAGGCTGGACACAATTCCGATAACCATCAACAGGAGAACGGCTATGTAAATTGAGGGGGTGTTTTCATAATAGAATTGAATGAACAGCAATGAGCATCTACATGGGCAACACTCCAAAAAAAATCACGTTGCACATAAGAAGCAAGCCACAGAAGATTCTGTGCAGTCATAGAAAACTCAAAACCAGGCAACTCTAGACAACGTGTTGTCCACTGATGCATACATTCATGACCAGTCTATAAAAAAAGGCAAGAAATGTTCACACCAGATTCAGGACAGAGGTTGGAGGAGGGGACGTGAGGGGTGATAGGCTGTCACTCGGGGGGGTTCTGGGGTTTTGGCAAGGATCTATTTCCTACCCTGAGGGTCAAAAAGGGGGTGACTGTATGGGTGTTCGTCTTGGAATTATTGTTTAAACTCTACATGTGCACATTCTGCTTTCTTCTTAACGTGTGGGGGACAGCAAGGGAGGAAGAGTTAAGAGTCTGTTTTGACAGTGCAGGGGAGAGAGGATGAATGCCTCTTCCCTCTTCCTTCCCTGTCAGCAATAATGACTCATTCCACCGCCATTTAGCACTTACTCCATTCTGCTTGAATTACTGTTAGCTGTTAACACATCTGTCTCCCTCTGTCATTAATTTATTCATTCAGCTGACAGTTACTGAAAGTCCCAAAGTGTCAGAAGGAGGGAGGGGGTGACAGGAGGGAGTTAACCAATAAAAATGAACAAACCTGGCCTTTTTCCTCCTGCAGCTCAGAGTCTAGTGGGGGACAGACAAGTCTTCACCAACTGGCCTCACTTGGCCCCGTGCCTTCAGGGCCTGGATTCTAACAGAGGTGACAGCAGCAGAGGTTAAAGAACGATCTACTTGGGGGCCCAGAGGGACCTTCCTGCAGCTCTGTTACCTCTCCACCTAGCATTGCATTGGGGATTGTTGGTTCAGGCCCCTATGCAAGTCAGTGTGAAGTTCTCTAAGCTTAAAATACAGGCTGCATTTACTGTCCCTAGAAAGGGACTTCGCAGAGTTCCAGTTTGGAGTTCACTGTTTCCCAGACTATTGATTAGATTATTCTGGGTACGGAGTCTCTCCATCCTTGCCCTGGAGGGCCTGGCCTTGTAGGCCTGGGCTGGGACCAAGAATCTGGATGTCAAATTCACTCCCCTCTCTGGTGTCACATGCATTGTCTAGTGATATGTACATCCTGCTTTCTTCCGAATGTGACACATTTCACCCTTTGGGAAGCCCTGAAGTCACTGATGGGAGGATTAGCAGGGTGGCCTCCTCATTCCCAGAAAAGTGCTTGATCTGAGGTGAAGGCCTTCATTTCTGCCCTTTCGGACTTCTTTCAGGGCTTAGGGAATATCTGTGGAACCAAAATGCACTAAGGATGAATAGGGTAGACCCCAGCATTTTTCTGAGATGTCAATAAATCTTGCTCCTAACTTTGAAACACCCCCCAAAGATATTTCCATTAGTATTTGTGTTAATTTGAAAACATTTAGAGATGGTGAAGTGAGGCAGTGAAGAGTTCATCTCTGGACATGTCTTTTCATCACTGTTCTTCTTGCTCACTGTGTGACCTTGGGCACATTATTTGACTTCTCTGTGACTTCCTCATTTTTGAAGTAGATACGCTAATAATGGTATGTACTTTGGAGGATTGTTCTGAGGATTAAGAGTTGATACATGTGAAGCTGTTAAAAT
Organism: Anoura caudifer; assembly: GCA_004027475.1. Classification (NCBI taxonomy): domain Eukaryota; kingdom Metazoa; phylum Chordata; class Mammalia; order Chiroptera; family Phyllostomidae; genus Anoura; species Anoura caudifer. The sequence goes on along the minus strand of PVKU01008826.1, from coordinate 45,163 downwards.
AGTGCATGGCACAGTGCTTAAAAGGATGGTAACTACTCACTCTTGTATTCTTGCTTTTGACTTAGAAGGTGGGGCCAGCTTTGGGTGAGGCTGACCTCAGGAAAGGAGAAGGGACTTCTCTGGAGCCAGGCAGCCTCCCTGAATAAAAGAGGGTTAGAGAGGCTGGGTGGGGTTCCCTGACACCAAGGAGGAAGAGTCCGCAGGGCAGAGCTCTGTGTACTGGCCACAGCTGGTCTTTCCATTGCTCTCTTTAGCCTACTTCAGTTTCACCATAGGCACACGGTGATACCTGTGGAGTTCCTGAAAAGGCTCATGTACTTGCTTTTGGAGTCTGGGAGTAAGTGGGGGGAAACTGGAGACTCAGACTGGTTTCTTGGAGGCCTCCACAGGCACTTTTCCTTCCTGGGCTTCAGGTTCCTGTCTTGAGAACAATGAAAGGAACCGGACTTGTGGATATACCCAGGTGTGCTAAAAACAGAAGGGAAGCAGGTTATACGGCAGCTGAATTGAGATCAGAGGTGATCCAGGGACAGGGGTATCGGGAGGCTCCCCCACCATCCAAGGCAGTTTCCTCCCCAAAGATTTTTGCCCAGAATTACTATCCCATGTTACAGGTAAGAGGACTGAGTCACAAAGCAATTAGACAATTAGGAGGTGGGGAAATAAATGAACATTATCCAAATGAGAACAAACAAGGCTCTCTATTTGGAGTTTGCTCTAGCAAAGGTGGCAGCCACTATCACTTGCTTTTGGTGGGTAGTAGAGTGGTAGGAAAGGGAGGACTTTGTGTGCTCTGATTGGAGGCTGTTGGCAGGGGGAAGCAGGAGGCAGATTAACTAATGAGCATTCTATGTGATTGATTAGGGGAGCATTTTTAGCTTTCTCCAGTTGGTCCTAAGCTGCAAGTGGATGCAGAAATTAGGGAAGCTGTCAGTTTTTAAGTCTTGGCTGTTTGGGTCAAGTTCTACTGGAGTTGGTTTTTGGTTTCCTGTACTGGTTGCTGTAGATGGTAGGCTGGCACTCTGAACTGGTTGCTTCAAATTGTGGGTCAGAGTTCTACTTTTTATGTATGGTCTGGCCATTGTCCATTTGTATATTCAGTCTTTCATGCCTTACACTCAAGCAGCAACCTCTGCTATAGCCTGAGGCAGGAACACCTCATAGGGCCATACTTGCCTAAATGAGGCCCCCCATGGTGGGGCTTTCCCACCAAGGAACAATCCAGGGAAGCTGATGATGGTTCCGCTGGAAACTGGAGGCCAGCATTTTATAGCAGCTGTTTCTCCAGCTGCTGATTCTGCACAGAGGTGACTTGGTTAGAGGGAGTGCTGTGCTGACACCTGGGGGAGTCGCTCCTAAGGCTGTTGATGCTAACTCTGATTCCATCACCTGCCATCTTCGAGGGCCTGAGCCGGCTGCTTCTCTGAGCCTCCATATGGACATGAGGCATTGTTATCACCACTCTGCGGAGAGGAGAGACAATTGAGAGGATGTGTTAAATGACTTTGAATGCCCTGGAAGGGTTGGGGTCCAGGTGGACTTCTGATTTACCCAAGCCAGAGTTCCCAAGCTGCATTGTCCCTTCTAACATGCTGTTTTTGGCTTCAGGGCATTCTCACACCTCCAAGAGTTTGACCAGGCCCATGAGTTCATTGGCATCTACTTTACATCTGTTTGCAAAATAGAACTAATATTGATTTCTGGCTTATTCTCCAGTAGCTAGATTTCATTCCTTTGAGGCAGGGGTAGTTTTAATGCATTTTCAAAAACATTCCTAGGTCTCCTTGGCCACTCCCTGCACTAGAGATTTCCTCCCCTGCAAGACGGGAGACACATACAGCTAGTAGGGCTTGGAGGTATAGGAATATTGAGCCTTAGGTCCCTCATCTGTAAAATGGAGCTGATCAAAGTACCTCCTACCTCTGGGTGTGGTGGACAATAACTGGGAGCCGTGGGGGAAACATTCAGTACAGTGCCTTGCATGTACTTAATACTCAGGAAAGGGAACCATCAATTTGCTCTGTGGCTGGCACTACAGTAACCCCACAGATACTGGTCCTTTCAGACTCGGGTTTGGTCTAGACTACAGAGGTGGAAGTGCTCCCTTAGGGAGTTCCTGAGTGCAATCATAGGCACCAGAAGCAAATAATCTCCTCTCCTTTTCTAATTTGTTCTTTCAATAAATAGTTTTAAGACCATCATTCATCAGATTAGATGCTGGGGATACAGAGGTGAACTGGATAGGTGTTCAGTGGAGCTACAGTCCATGGGAGACAGTCACTAATCACAGAGTCCCATAAAAAACAATGTAAACTGTGATGAGTGCCAGGAAGAAAAATTACTGCTCAAAGGGAATAGAACCTCATTTTTGATCATTGGAGATGCCAGGATAGGTGGGCTTCTGAAAAAGAGACCTTTAAGCAGAGATCTAAAGGCTGCTAGCTCTGTGTCACCCCACTTCCCCTTGCTTTGGTTCTTTCAATCTTCAAGTTTTTCTGAAGCACCTACTCTAGGTCTTCGCTATCCTAGGGCATATTGTGAGAGATCTGAGAAAAGTAACAGTGCTAGGCTACTGACCCCAGTGTGTTTGGGTGGTGAAATACATCCCAGGGAAACTCATGAACAGTGTGAAGAAATAGATAACAGCAATGCAGGAGAGTGATTCAAGGGGTAAGCACATCTGGAGTTCTGGGGAGGGACAGGTAAAGTGAGCAAGAGGGTTTCCTGGTCCTGAAGAATGAGAGGGGGGTTGTGCAGGTAAAGAGGAGCCCAAAGGAGTGGCTCCCAAGGGGAGGATAGAGTGGGCAGGTCACTGAAGCACTAGAGGAGGTGAGAAGATGAAGTTAGAAGACAGCAGGCTTTGGATTGCTATCTAAGGTGCTGCATGTTGTCCTGTAGGCAATGGGGAGCTAGTGAAGAATCTTGAGGAAGTGAGGGAGTAGCAGTGTTTTGAAGAATGGATGGAGCACAGATGAAGACTATGCTGGCCAGTCCTGGCCCAGTGGAGTTCACCCAGACAGCTAGCTGCTCAGACCTGAGGTTCAGCATCATTGTTGTCAAAATACCAGTCCTTTGGCAGAAGTAACCAAGAAGTTATCAATTAGTTTCAGATACTTTCCAAATGTGACTTCAGGCTGACTTCTGTAGAAGAGATACACCTTAGGAGTGTTTTAATGGGAGGGAGAGGTAAAGGGTGAGGAGCTGGGGCATAAGACTTGCAGTTGCTGCAGGCAGTTTGGGTAGTATTCAGAAAGGACGGAGAACTGAAGCTGAGGACTCCAAGGGAGGGCATGGGCTGGAGAGCAAAGAGCGATGAATTTAGGTGACAAACGTAAATCCTTGCCCAAGTTCTGACAGTAACTGACTGTGTGGTTTTGGGCAGGCAACTTCCTGGCTCTTCATTTGTAGAAGGAGCTGAGTAGCCGTAGGGCCTAGCCTGGTGCCTTGTCCACAGTAGGTACTTAATAAATAGCTGTTAATTATTATTAATCATTAATTAATCCTCTGTGAAATTGTCAAATGCTTTGAATCTCTGATCTCAGAATTCTGCCCTGTCCCAGTCCTGTGGGCAAGATTCATGACCAGATATGAGCCTCTTTCAGAGTCCCTGTTTTAAAGTATTTTGGCATTTGCCTCTGGGTTACTCCTGAGCTAAGAACAAAAGTAGTCCAGAAGAAAAATATCTTCATGATTTGAGAAGCTACCAATAGCCAGAGTGTAAACTAATTTTTTTCTAAACAGGCATAGTTCATTCACTGCCATAGCATTTCTAAAACGTTGTGTGAAACATGGCATTTTCATAAACAATTTCATCTTCAGTATCCTGGGACAGTTCATTGTTTTAAGGAATTCTTCAAGGAACTCATTTTATTATTTTATTTTATTTTATCTTTTAAAAAATTGAATTTATTGGGGTGACATTGGTTAGAAAAACCATACAGGTTTCAAGTGTACAACTCAACAAAATATCAACTGCACACTGCATCATGTGTCCATCTCCCAAAGCAAACTCTCTCTGTCTGTCCTCATGTCCCCATTTATCCCCCTTTTGCCCTCTTCCCCTACCCCCTTTCTCTCTCTTTTTCTTTTATAGACCTGTAATATTCCATTGTGTGAATGTACAGCAACTCTTAAATCAACAAACAGCAGCAGGTGCTATTGAGGATGTGGAGAAAAGGGAACCCTAGTACAGTGTTGGTGAGAATGCAGATTGGTGCAGCCACTGTGGAAAACAGTATGGAGTTTTCGCAAAAAAACTAAACACAGAACTACCTTATGACCCAGCAATTCCACTTCTGGGTATATATCTGAAAAAACCCGAAACACTAATTCGAAACAATATATGCACCCCTCTGTTCATTGCAGCGTTATTTACTATAGCCAAGATCTGGAAGAAACTCAAGTGCCCATCGGGAGAGGAATGGATAAAAAAGGAAATCCTTCTAAATGTCACATCTTGGGTGTTGGGCCACCTGCAATTTCCAGGGTGGGATGGAAAACTATCCTAGAAACGATCACTTCTTCACTCACATGCATGCAACTCGTACTCACAGACACCCACACTGACACCGAAACAGTCCCACTGCTGCCTACGATGCCCTCACATTTCTGTTGCGGCGCACACGCAGGCTCGCATGTGCACACACATGCTCTCACACGCAGACTTGCAGAACGTCTTGTTTACTGTTGAAGGAACTGCACATGTGGAGCAGGGCATTGGGACCCGTTTTTCCTGGGAACAGCTGTTGCTTAGCCATTAGAACATAAGATCCAGGATCAGGGGCCCCAGTTCACAAAGCCTACAGAGTAGGTCCAGTTTCTTAGGTATCTTCATTTGAAAACTTTTCCTCCATTCGCTGGTGGGAAACTGGATTCTGTTTTTCAAAGATGCCTTAAGTAATTAGCCCAAACACAACCCTGGGTGAAGAAAAGCTTTCCATTCCTTCACCCAATGGTTTCTGGAGTGCCTGCGAAACGGCAGACACTCTGGTAGGTACTCGGGGTTCGACAGTGGACCAGTTTATACTGCTCCTGTCCCTGCTGAGCTCATAGTATTTGGGGATTGTTAGTCTTCTGTTGTGGCCATAACCAAATTTCCGTAAACTTAGAGCTTTAACACTATCTACATTTAGTATCTCATAGCTCTGTGGGTCAGAAGCACAGTTTGGCTGAACTGGTTTCTCTGCTCAGGGTCTCACAAGGCTAAGATCAAGGTGTTGGCCAACTAGCCTCTAATTGGAAGGCCAGCTGGTCTCCACTTCCAGGCTTGTTGCGCTGTTGACAGAATCCAGTTCCTTGCTGTTATAGGAGTGAAGTCTCTGTTTCCTTGCGGGCTGTTAGCTGTGGACTGCCCTTCATTCCTAGAGCCTCTCTCTGGTCCTTCCATGTGGGCCCCTACCACTCAGAGCCAGCGATGGCAAGTCAAAACCTTCTCCCCGACTTTCCCTTCTACTGCCTCCAGCCTGGGAAATTCTCTGCTTTTAAGGACGCATGTGATTATATTAGGTTGACCTGGATAATCTGGGATACTCCCTATTTCAGCCTGTAACTTTAATCACATATGCATAGTCCCTTTAGCCATGTAATTTAACATATTTCATACTCACAGATTATGGGGACTAGGGTACAGACATCTTTGGTGGGCATTCTGTCTACTACAGGGCTACAAAGAAGTAAACTATTTTAACAATACACACTGAATGATGTTAATACAGGGGAGGTAAAAAGCTGCATTGAGAGCAAGAAGCAGAGACATCTAGACCTTTAGAGCAGAGGTTGGCGAGGCATGCCTGGCTTCCTAAAGTAGGTAACATCTAAGCTGAGATGTGGAGAAAGGCTCTGAATCAAAGGGTTAACTCTTCCAGGCAGGACTGTGCTGGTAGAAACCTGGAAGGGACTGTGCCCTAGGACTACATTTGCTTTGGTCCTTCAGCTCAGCATGGATTTCTGACCAGGGGCATGTTTAGTAAGGTCTGATGGACCAAGTTTATAGGCAGGACAAGGCAGGAGAGGGTAGGGGTCTTGTGCTTAGCCTCCAGCAGGCAGGGGCTTTGCAGTGGGCAGAGTATGGCATTGAGCTCCCAACCTGCACCAAACATCCTGGGGCACCTGAGAGACTGTGAACCCCTGCCTTTGCTTATGATGCCACTTTTTTTTCCCATTTATTTTTTTTAATTTTAATTGTTGTTCTTGTACAGTTTTCCGTCTTCTACTCCCATCCAGCCCACCGCCCCAGCCCTCCCCAGCTCCCTGCCATTTCCACCCATGATGCCACTCTTTTTGCAGGTGTCATCCGTCCTCATCTTTCCACATACAGCAGATATGTTTTTGAAAAGGGGCCTTGATGCAAAATTCTATAGTTCATTCATTCATGTGTTCACTCACTAATTACAAAATATCTGTTGAATACCTAACACATGCCAAGTGCCTGCTAGGAGAATACAGCAGATAGCAAGGTAGAAGGGGCCCCTGCTTACCATCTAAACACAAGCAAAATGTAAATCTTTCATTCAGGAACCTGGACACCTCTGCTCAAAACCAGTTGCTACAGGCTGTGGACAGTTTTTCCTCTCAGATGGATGAGAGTGGAAGCCACAAGAGTAGCACCTACCACTGAGCATTAACTACTTTGATACTGTCATGGATACTTCCATTTTACAGATGAGGAAACTGAGGTATAGGTAGGTTGAACCAACATTATCCAGATAATAGGTTGCAAAGCTAGCATTTAAATCAGGCATTCTGACTGCAGAAGTTGCTGGCTCCAGCACTATATTCTGGGGTCTATACTATACTTCTGCCAGAGACCAGGCATTATGCTAGGGCTTTGTGTAAGTCCTGTCATTAGATTCTCCTAATAACCTGCCACTCCCCATGTAGAGATGCAAGAATAGAGGCTCAGGAAAGTTCAGTAACTAGCCCAGGGATACATAGCCAGTGAGTCTCAGCATTTGGATCCGAGCTCCTATTTGTCCAGCTCCAAAGTGATTTCCTATTACGATGTGGAGAAAGAAGAGAAATTAAGAGTCGACCGTGGGGACAAAGGAGCCAGTGGGGAAGGAGGGGTTGGAGGGGGAAAAGACCTTCTTAGACTGGGGTGACACAGAGTAGAGCTGAGGCTGGAGGAGGTGTGAAGGAGAGGCCTTATGGTAGCAGCAAGGTATTAATGCAAGAGAGCAGTTTTCTGTGTAGAGCTGCTTTCAGAAGCTGGACTGTAAAGTTCCAACTTAGCAGTAAGAGCTCTATGAATATGTAGAGGTCCCCATGTCAGGTGGTGGAGAGGGAAGGGGAGCTTTGAGCCTGTTTGCTGAGAAAGGGGAGGGAGGCATGAGCCCGAGGGGGAGACTGTGTGTGTGTATGTGTGTGTAAGGTGCAGGGATTATACTGAGAGTATGGGAAGGCTGTTCTCAAGGAGGAGAGGCCCTCTTTTGCTAAGATCAGAAGAAAGCAGGAGAGGTGGGTAAATCTATAGAGAAATTGACAGTAAAAGAGTAATGTGACAGGGTGGCTTGTAAAACGGGATGCCCATCTTTGTCCTTCCTATCCACCCCATTGTGATGAGACTGCATTAATTTCCTGGGACTGCCATGACCATGAACTGGGTGGGGGGGGGTGCTTAAATCTGCAGAAATGTGCTTCTCACAGTTCTGGGGGCCAAAAGTCCAAAACCCAGATGTTGCAGGGTTGGCTCTGAGGGAGAATTCGTTCCCAGCCTCTCTCCTAGCTTCTTGTGGTTACCAGCACTCCCTGGTAGTCCTTAGCTTGGAGACACATCACTCCAACCTCTGCCTCTGTCTCCATGTGGTGTTCTCTGTGTGTGTGCCCCTGAGTCCAAATTCCCCTCTTCTTATAAGAACACCATTGAATTAAGGCCTACCATAATCTATGACCTCATTTTAACTTGATTACCTCTGTAAAGGTTTTATTTCCAAATAAGGTCAAATTCACAGGTACTAGGAGTTAGGATTTGAATATATATATTCGAATATATATATTTTAGCAGGGGAGTGGGGAGCACAATTCAACCCAGAGCGGGGCACAAAGAATATAGTGTGCAGGAAGGTGCCCTGAAGGGTATAAATGCTACAGGAATTAAAAGTCATACCAAAATCACTGGTTCAAGGAACTTTAAAGTTGAATATACTTCTAAAGTAAACTATTTCTTCCAGAATTTATGTTTTGCATAAAACCCCAGAGTTTCCAATAAAGGGTTTGTTGAAAGTAGTGTCCATCACAACACAGCCCCTGGGGGAAAGAACTCTTAGCAAATGGACTTCCTCACTGCTTGCTTCCTGGGAAGGCTTCCAGGGACAAAACACACATGCTCCCCACCTTCCTTTTAAGGGTTACCGGGAGACAGTGCCTTCCTTCTGCCCCCTTCTGTCTCCTGTACCCTCTGCTTTTGAATGGAGACTTACTATTGATTCTAACCATAAACCAAATTAGTCTCAATTTCTCCCCCTCCCCACCTTTTCACTTTCCTCCCACCCCCTAGATTTCTAGTTAATACAGCTAAGAAGTCCAGGTGTGTCTTAAAGGGTGCGATGCCTTTGTGGATGATTTAGGCTCTGCAGTTGCTGTAAGGTAAGTGTTGGCCAGAAGGGGGAACCACCTCTTAGGGGCAGGAGGGGGCCCCTGGAGCTAGGGAGACTGTCTGGACCTCAGGCACTGTGCAAAAGCCAGCCTTCCCCTCTCCTAGAAACTTTCTTGGCCATAGAAGCCCAGACTCTCTGAGCAGGGAGCTTAAAATAGTTTTGTTCTGCCATTGGTATCTATTTGGGGTCAGGGAAGCCTTAGAGAGTTCAATCGAAGCTATGGACTTCTATCCTAAAAATATACATAAATATCCACAGAAAAGTTCAGATAATTTCAAAAGCTTCACTGACACCCTCAGGCTTATTCATGAACCCAACGCCAATAATCCCTAATTGAACATACTCTCTACACCCTGTTTTCCCGAGGAGAAACTGAATTCAGCTAGGGTATTGGATTTGCTCTCAATAGTGCATCTTCTTAAATGGAAACCCAAAACTGCAGTGCAAATTCTGGTACTCTTGTTTTAACCACAATATAGAGTTTGTTTCCATTAAGTAAAAGCGACTCCTCCCTTTGAATAAGAGAGTCTGAAGGAGAATTTTGCTTTAGTTGGCAGGAGAGTGATGGGAGTGGGTGGAGTGGGATAGAGTGAAGGAGAGTGATGGGAGCCAGGCAACACTTGCATGGCTCCCAGTGTTGGTGAGATTCACCTGTTACAACACAGACATACATTTGCAATAGTCCTGGGATCCCACTCTGCACTAGTGTAATGGGGTTATTGAGCGCAATCAGTTGGGATTCCACCTTTTAAGAACCTTGTTCTCTTTGAAGGTAAGTGGTATGTGCTTGCAAAGGACTGTGATGGAAGGCAGAAGACATACTTGGGGCAGGACCTTAGATCCTCATTGGGGCATCACAGAAGCAAGGTTTCTATTTCTCTAGTCCATTGATTGCCCTCTTCCCGCTGGAGGTGACCTTTAGCACGGAGAGCACTTCTGTTGCCCAAAAGATTAATGCTCTACAGTAGACGTCCACCACTTTCTTCCGCATCCGGAACACATCCCTTCCTCTTCCCAACATCCTTTAGATTCTGGGGACAAACCCATCTCAAATGGGGGCGAGGAGCAAGGTTCTGATTAACCAAAATTCAGGCGATTATATTGGGAAAGTCTCTGTATTAAAAGCTCCTTGGAGGTGGGGAACTCTCGCAGATTCCGGGGAGGTCTTAATTTGGAGATGTCCAAGTTTAGGGGAGTCCGTTCACCCTCAGTTGTCTCCAAATTTTCTTTTGGAGTTCTCAGATTAAGAGGCCCTGGATGGGGTCAAGGTTTTTTGTTTGAGAGGTCAACAATTGTTTTGAGGGCTGGCTGTGCTCCTGGCCGATGGGGTTAGGGGTTCCGGCGGTTTCTCTCGGGGCTCCTAAATCCACGTCCCTCATCCCTGGCGGCGCCTGGGGCCTCGCGGACTAGGAAGGCTATCGAGCGAGGCGCCCCCACCTCCCGGGCAGGCCTGGGGCGAGGACCCCACCCTGGGTCCATCCCCTCGGGGCCCGCCGTCCCTGAGCTTGGAGGGACGAGAGTAGAGGACTAGGGGGGCGACCGCTGGGCTCCGGCCGTGGCGGAGCCGGCGGCGGCCGCGAGGTCCCTGGGAGCCGGACCGGGGCTCACGGGCCGGGCCGGGCCGAGCTGAGCCGTCGGGGGCCTGGCGAATCCTACCCGGGACACTTTCCACTTGGAACTGGGATCTGGTTTGGGGAGCGGCGCGGAAGCCGGGGTGTGGGGGCGAGTTTTTCGCGGGGCCCGGAGGGAGCGACCAGCGGCGCGCGCGGAGGGGGAGGGGGAGCATGCCCAGCTGGAGCCGGGCCTCGGGGCGCGCCCCGGCCGCTGTCCCCACCTCCGCCTCCTCCTCCGTCTCCTCCTCCTCCTCCAGTCCCGCCGCCGCCGCCGCAGCCAACATGGCTGCGCTCCTGAGCCCGGGAGGCGGCCGCAGCTAAGCGCCGCCCGCCGCCCGGGCCCCCAGCCCACCCAGGACCCCCGGCTCATGGCCCCCGCCGCCTCACGGCTCCCGGCGCGCTAGTGCTGCAGCCAGGCGCTCGCCGCCCCAAGGCGCCGCGGGGCCCCTCGGGAGCCCGGGAGCCGTCCGGCGGGGCGGGGCGGCCCGCCACCATGGAGCCCCAGCGCCGGGAGCTGCTCGCCCAGTGTCAGCAGAGTCTGGCCCAGGCCATGACGGAGGTGGAGGCCGTGCTCGGACTGCTGGAGGCCGCGGGAGCGCTGAGCCCCGGCGAGCGGCGGCAGCTGGACGAGGAGGCGGGAGGCACCAAGGCAGAGCTGCTGCTCAAGCTGCTCCTGACCAAGGAGCGGGACCACTTCCAGGACCTGCGCGCGGCGCTGGAGAAGACGCAGCCTCACCTGCTGCCTATTCTCTACCTGAACGGCGTCGTCGGCCCGCCGCAGCCCGCCGAGGGCGCCGGTGAGTGTCGGACCCCCGCCCAGCCTCTCCGACCTGCCTCCCACGACTTCTCTCTTCTGCTCTCGGAGGGGGAACTCGAGAGGGCCACTCCTCTCCCTGCTGCTGGCCATGGGGACAACCTTTCCTCCTTTAGCTCGCTTGGGGAAGGGGCGACGCGCGGACCTTTATTTCACACCTCCTCCGCCAGCCTCGCCGCCGCTGTGAACAATACCCGGCACTGCAGGCCTTGACTCTCTGGTGCCAGGTCCAGCCAGGTTCAGCCTCCAGGGACCGCTGAGGGATGTCTGTCAGGCGCATTTCTAAGGCTCTTCACCACCCACCAGCTCTTTGAGAGCCTCTGTTAGCCTTTAATCAGTGGTACGGTATAGAAGCATGGAACCTGGCCGAGGACCTGAATTTTGGTCCCTGCCACCTGGTTTCAGGACCACGGGTGCCTTTTCACTTTCTGGCTCTCCGCTCCCTCTGCCCAGAGCTCAGTCTGTTCGCTAGCCCAGACTTGTGGTTGATTATACACAATGCCTGCTAGGTTTCTTTGGAAACTGTGGGCCCGGAAAAGTTGGGGAAGTTGCGTTGCACCATGGGAAAATCCTAGTAGTGGCTGCTGGGGCTCAGATCCCTCCCTGACGGTGCCGAGCTATGTGAGGAGGGAAGAACGGCGACCGGTTCCCTGGGGTGGGGGTGGGGTGACGGATTTGTGAGTTTTTGTGTGTGGAGGTTACGCTGGGAGTTTGTGACGAACGGTAGGCTTGGCCTGGCCTGGTTGGGCAGTGTGGAAGGCCAGTCTTTCAGGCAAGGAAGCTCCGGGAAGGTGTAGCACTGAGGAAAGAAGAGAATGAGCATTTAGTAGGCACCTACTGTTGTGGCAGGCACTCTGGCTTATCACATTTAATTGTTACTACTCTGTGAGCTATTATTCTTACCTTGCCAGAGGGGAAACTCTGCCTTGAAGTGGTTAAAATTCTCAAAGTATTGGACACCAGTTTTCAATTATGACCTACTGTTTTATTTAACACGTTCAGAGCCAGGAATCGGCAAGTGCCACCGTTTCTGTGTCTTGTCTTTATTTTAAGAGTGAACCTAGAGGGCTGACAAACTGTCTTTAGCAACATGTAGGCCAAAGGCTGATGAGACCCGTTTATATGGCTGTTAAAAGCCTCACTATTAAGTGGATGATTTTATAAGGTGCGCTTGGTAACAGCTTTGATGTATATTGACCCTCTCCACCTCACTTTTTATAGTGGAGGAAACTGACAGACACACAGAGAAACTAAACTGCTGGCCACTCAGCACATCATTTATTTGATGGCCCTTTTCTTCTCTTTGGGTTTGTGACTCTCCAGCATTTACACCTCTTCCTGCCTGTGTTCTGTCCCCCCCTATTATGATCATATCTATGTTTCTGGGCAGATCAAGTCCTCTCTTGGGATGGTGCTTTTGAAGCTACAAAGATGGATAAGGACAGAGGGAGATGTCAGTGGGGTAATTTTTTTCTTTTTAATTGCTTTTTATCTTTCAGCATATTGTATCTTACCACATGCTTTACTATCTCACTTAATTCTGTGGCAACCCCAATGAGATGAGTGATGTCTTCCCTGCATTGTGCTGGATTGTGTGACATTATCTGTGAGGTGTAAAGACAGGCCAGAAGTCTGTCCATTTATCTGTCTTTGAAGGAGGAACTTTTTCAAGGAAGCATAGAAGTTAGCATGTAGACTCAAGTCCTTCTGGGGTGTGTTTGAGTTAGCACTAGCTTTAATCTCTGGAATAGATGGGTGAATTGCCATTAATTAGGTCCTCCCCCTTTCCTTGCCTGGTGGAGAAGATGGGGCCTTGCAGGGCCAAAGTTCTAGGAGCTGGTCCTGACCTTTGAGGAAGGAATGGAATAGAGTTTGCATTTTATTCCCAAGGGTAGCGATTTCAGACCCTCATTTTACTACAATGCAGAGTTCTGTAGCCTTGCAAAGGGTTATTACATCCTCAGAAAAATAATTTTTAAGGAGAAGTTGAGTTTAGTTAATACTTAAGAAAAAGATGTAGGGTAGCATTTGTTGCTACATGCCATCTAGAGCTTCTGGGGGAGAAGTGATGTGATGTGCAAGTAAACAACAGAGTGTTGAGATCTTTGTAATGGGTGACTTTGCAGTGGTGTTCCAGCTTATTTTTTCTTTTAGCCAGAGAGCCCTTCTTATGGGAGAAAGCTCAGTGCATGAAAGGGACGGATGCACCTGTCTCATTCCTGAGGAGCCAGAGTCAGGGAAATCCTGCACTGTGTCCTGCCTCCTTGCTCTTCCAGTAGTTTCCACGTTGCATGCAGGTCCACTGCTCTACACATAAGTTGGCCTTAGTGCAAGGACCTTGTGGGATCCTGAGAGAGGAACCAGTTGGCTTTCTAAGGATCCAAAGCATCAAGGGGAGGCCTCTTTGTCACCATCTTTACATTGGAGGTGCTGCCATCACCCAGTTATGAACTCTTTGGTGAATTCCACACCCTGTGTGGGTCAGAATGCTCATCCCCTCCCTGGCACTTGTATGCGATGGGAGTTTGCTGTGCTGCAGGTAAATGATGTCTAGCAGCCCCTCACATGGGGCCTGGAACTGGGAGGAAGCTGGCTTAGGTGGTACTGGACAGGTGAACACACCAAGCCCATCTGTTCTGCTCATGCTCAGTTAGAACCCTGGACATTCATAACCCACTAAGTTTAGGCTTGGAATATGAAGGTGCCTAAGAAAATAGTGTTGTTTTATTTTGGGGGGGCAGGGGGGACTCCTGTATCAGGATTGACAGTAAATTGTCATTCAGTGTATTTTAGCCACATGCTTTACTGTCTCACTTAATTCTGTGGTAACCCCAGTGAGATGAGTGATGTCTTCCCTGCATTGTGCTGGGTTTTGTGACCTTACCTGTGAGGTGTGAAGAGAGTCCAGAAGTTGCAGGGCACAGGGGAGCTGGAGTCAGGGTGAAGTACAGTGCTCCTGATTCTGTTTGGGGCACATTTTTTCCTAACACCTGATTAGGCCCTCCCACTATAATGTCAGGCCATTTCCTGCATTGTAGAATTATGTAGACTTTCCTCACCCCTATACATGGAGGTGATTCTCTCTGCACCGTCCTCCTAGGGTAGAGATAGGAGAGAACTGTTGTTTTCCTCTCAGTGGCTCAGGTCTCTATGGTTTTTTCCACAGCAGTACCAGTGTCTTGTTTGTTCACTCAGAACCCACATAGTCCTTCGTTTTTTCTCTTCGATTCAGTTACTAACATCTAGGTTTTTTTCCACTTACAGAACCTCCACTGCCTGTACCTGAGAGCCCCTTCCTGGCTGTGAGCCTCAGTGTCTTCATCTGTGAGATGGGGCTAAGGGTGCCACATTGCCTGCCTCAGCCCCTGAGAGGGCAGAATGTGACCAGGGAGGACTGAAGTGCTTGGTTCTGTGCTCAGTCCAGGTGGGGCCAGGGTGCAGACAGAGACGGGGTGCGTAGGATGTAATTCCAGCCTGCAGCTCTCTGCCTAGTGGGGGGAATGGGACACTTAGGAGAGTGACTTTAGGAGACAGATCAATTGAGTGATACACTACAAGCAGGCTTTTTCCTCCTTTTAAAGCTCTGTATACTACAGAGTCTTTATTCTTAAAGACTCTCGCCCACTCCTAGGGGCTCTAATTACCATCTAAATGCAGAGGGCTCCCCAAACCATTTTATGTCAGGCCTTTCTTGTGGGGCAGAAGTGGCAGAACTTGGTAATTGCCCACTGGCCCCTCTAATGTGCTCAGAGCTGAATGTTTTCTTCTCGTTCCCTCTGTACCCCCTCTTTAGTTTCCTAGTGAGCTGGCTGACTCAGCTTCACCAGAGTTAAGACAATGCAGACAGTAGCATCTGCTTGCTGGAGAAGCTGAGGGAGACTGTGGAGGGACTGGACGTTGAGATGGGTGTTGAAGGGGCACTTTGAAAATGCGTAGGGAAAGGAGGAGGACATTCTGGGCAGTAGGCCTAGCCCTGAGAGGAGCAGTATGTTTTCAGGTTGCAGAATTTAGGCCAGCCCGGGTAGAGCAGGGGATCAGCATTGGCTCTGGGTGGATGGGGATGCAGAGGTCATCTGGAGGGCCATAATGGCTAGCTGAGTGAGGGGTTTGGATATCTCATGGAATTTAGGCATTTTACACTTGTCAGAAGTTACACCTGGAGGAATTTTTTTAAAAAGAATAACCCTGCCAGGTTTTTCCAGTAGGACGAGTGCAGTTGGCCGCTGATTGTCAGGTGTGGATTATTTATTATTCATCAGAGGTTACCTGGGCCTTTTGTTCTTTCCCTGCTCTCTTAGGTACCAGCCTCCTTTTCGTCATCTACTTTGTCCTGGAGGGTCAGCAGGGACAGTGACCTAAGTAAAAGTTTCAACCATTGTAGTTTTTCTTTTAACTGTTATTTGAGAGGATGGGGTGGAGGAACTTGGACGTAATAATTGAGAAGAGTTTTCTAAGAGAAAGGCAGATTATTGCAAGTGACAGAAATGTAGCCTAAACCATATTAGTCAGAAGAGAGGAATTTATTTATTTATTTATTTATTCATATATTTTATTGATTATGCTATTACAGTTGTCCCATTGTTTCCCCTCTTTATTCCCCTCCTACCAATACCACCCCTCTGACCATCCTTCCCCCACTTTAGTTCATGTCCACGGATCATAGATATAAGTTTTTTGGCTTCTCCATTTCCCATACTATTCTTAACCTCCCCGTGTCTAGAGTGTACCTACCATTTATGCTTCTTATTCCCTGTACTTTTTCCCCCATTTTCCCACCTCCACCTCCCTGCTGATAACCTTCCATGTGATCTCTATTTCTGTGAGACTGTTGCTGTTCTACTTGTTTGCTTAGTTTGTTTTTGTTTTTTTAGGTTCAGTTGTTGATAGTTGTGAGTTTGTTGTCATTTTACTGTTCATAGTTTTGATCTTCTTTTTCTTAGATAAGTCCCTTTAACATTTCCTATAATAAGGGCTTGGTGATGATGAATCCCTTTAACTTGACCTTATCTGGGGAGCACTTTATCTGCCCTTCCATTCTAAATTATAGCTTTGCTGGATAGAGAAATCTTGGATGTAGGTCCTTGCCTTTCATGACTTCAAATACTTCTTTTCAGCTCCTTCTTGCCTGCAAGGTTTCTTTTGAGAAATCAGCTGATAGTCTTATGGGAACTCCTTTGTAGGCAACTGTCTCCTTTTCTCTTGCTGCTTTTAAGATTCTCTCCTTACCTTTAATCTTGGGTGATGTAATTATGTGCCTTGGTGTGTTTCCCCTTGGGTCCAACTTCTTTGGGACTCTCTGAGTGCTTGGACTTCCTAGAAGTCTATTTCCTTTGCCAGATTGGGGAAGTTCTCCTTTATTATGTTTTAAAATAAGTTTTCAATTTCTCGCTCTTTCTCTTCTCCTTCTGGCACCCCTATGATTCCGATGTTGGAACATTTAAAATTGTCTGGGAGGTTCCTAAGCCTCTCCTCATTTTTTTGAATTCCTGTTTCTTCATTCTGTTCTGGTTGATTGTTTATTTCTTCCTTCTGCTCTAAACTGTTGATTTGAGTCCTGGTTTCCTTCCCTTCACTGTTGGTTCCCTGTACATTTTCCTTTATTTCACTTTGCATAGCCTTCACTTCTCCCTCTATTTTGTGACCATACTCAGCCAATTCTGTGAGCATTCTGATTACCAATGTTTTGAACTCTGCATCTGATAGGTTGGCTATCTCTTCATCACTTAGTTGTATTTTTTCTGGAGTTTTGATCTGTTCTTTTACTTGGGCCATATTATATTGTCCTTGCATGTCTGTTATGTAGTAAGGGGCGGAGCCTTAGGTATTCACCAGGGCAACCCACTTGGCTGCAGTTGTGATGCTGTATGTGGGGGAGGGGTCCGAGAGGGTAAAGTGCCTGTTGCTCGGGTCTCTGCCGCTTTCAGTCACTTCCCCCACTACCCGCAAGCAAACTGAGCACTTGTGGTGCTGGTTCCCAGGTGGATGGTTTTGTGTATGTTCTAGGACCCTGTGGGTCTCTCCAGCAAACTCTCCTGTGAGGCTGGGAGTTTCTCCTGCTGCCTCAACCCCCACAGGTGTTTTTAGTCAGAGGTTTTGAGGGTTCATTTTCCTGTGCTGGAACCCTGGGTTGCAGTCTGTCTCACTCCCCAGTTGTTCCTCCCAGTTTATCCACACGCAAATGTGGGACCGCCTGGTCTGTCAGCCGCCACCTTGCTGCAAGTCCTCTCTGCTCCAGCTGCCATCTTTGCCTCTCCTACCAGTCTGGATGAATGTTCCTTCTTTAACTTCTTGGTTGTCAGACATCTATACAGTTTGATTTTCTGGCAGATCTGGTTATTTTTTATCTTTAAATTTGTTGTTGTCCTTTTTTGGTTGTGTGAGGAGGCAAAGCGTGTATCTACCTATGCCTCCATCTTGGTCAGAAGTCCAGAAAAGAGAAATTTATTATATGCTATTCCAAAACCTTGAGATGGATTGGGGAAACTGGCCTTTGGATGGTTGATCCCGAATGTGGCCCTCTTTTCCTATGGGCCTGGAACATTGTCTGCAGCCTCTGGGCTCGCATCTTCACAGTCTCTTGACCAGGAAATAAAGGAAGCTCTATCCACTTAGCTCAGACAGAGAAATCTTGTGGAAGGGTCATGTGTCCATGTGAGGTCCAGTCATTGTGGTCAGGGAAAGAGGAGTGAGACTGGCCCAGCAGTGGACCCAGCCAATAGGGTTGGGTGATGGGATGCTATATTGGCAACTCATACCAGTACCACATGGTTCTTTAGAGTGGGGAGAAGCAGTTCTTCAGAGGACAAAGAGTGGGAAGGATGTTGTAGCAGTAAAACAGCTGGTGAATTTTTGTGATATGCGGTCTCATCTTCATGTGATGCAATTAGCAGGTGAGGTCATTGCTTGAGTGGGGTGATGGGGCGATGTGGGAAGACTTCACTAGGTTTCAGACTTTGAGCAAAGCATTTAACCTTTCTGAGTTTATCTCCTATTCTGCAATAGCTGCTTTACTATGCTATTTCACAATCAGTGGGAAGGAAAAAGGAGGAGCATTTGTTGGTGCGGTGAGTAGTACAGCCTGGAACCAGACTTAGAACCAGAAACCTGGGATTCTCCTGATATTTCTGAGGCTTATGTGAGAACCCCGTGTAAACTATGTGAAACGATGTCAGGGTTGCCTTTTGTGCGGTTGTGGATCACCAAGAGTAGAATGTAATCCCCATAAACTGAATTTGCTGCTATATTTCTAATGCCTAGAATAGAGCCTGGCCCAAGATAGTGTTCAGTAAATTTCTGTAGAGTGGATGACTAATCAGCTGTGTGTAGAATAAGTGATGCGAAACTGTGTAAGTGTGAGTCCTCTTCAGAAATATAGGCAGATTTCTTTTTTCTTATTTTGAAATTGAATTTATTGGGGTGACATTGGTTAATAAAACTATATAGATTTCAGGGGTACAATTCTATAACACATCATCTGTATATTGTGTGTTCCCCACCCCAAGTCAGACCTCCTTCCATCACCATTTATTCCCCCTTTACCCTCTCTAACCTCCCTCCACCCCCATGTGCAGGTTTCTTAAGTGGTGACTTCACAGTGACAGAAGGCTGTGGGAGTGCAGGAAGGCTAGAGTGAGTCCCAGATGCAGACACAGATGTCACCACCCACAGTGATGGAAGCAGGTGGTGTGACATTGGTGTCTGAAGTTCCCAAGGTCACCCATCAGGTACTGGCATTGTGGGGCTGGCTGCCAGGAGCCATACAGAGCACCCACATTGCCTTTTGTAGGATGGAGAGCTCTTCCTTTTCTGCGCTTAGAATTTGAATGTCAGCTTGGTGTCCTCAACTAAGTCTTGGATGGATATCTGCTCATGACTGCAACATCTTGACATTGGATGAGCTTCTTCACTACCTGGGGCTTACTTGTTTTTTTGTTTGTTTTCCAGTGCAATAGTAAAGCTAGCAGAAGTTTAGCATTGACTGAGAATGTGGTCAGTCCTGTGGGATCCTCAGCGCTTCTAAGGTGGCATTAAGTACAAGGATACTTGGTGATAGGGTGGGACTAGATTTCTGAAGTTGGTTTTTTTTTTTTTTTTTTGCTCTGTACCATGATTACTGTTTTTCTCATTTAGTGTTAGTGTTGGGTGATTTTTGATACTCTGGCTTTCTATTCCTGAAAAAATAAGCAGTGGAGGAGAAATATTTTGTCTTAGGGTTTTTTTTGTTGTTGTTGTTGTTGTTCCACCTCATTCTAACCACCTATACATTCTGCAGGCCCATGCAAGGGTGCTCTTCAGTAGTGTCCTGGAACCTTGGGGAGACATGAGCCACAGGTATAGTGGTTGTAGAGCAGGAGGGCTGGGTTGCCTATCAGTCTGTGCAGGAGGGATGCTGAGCTTGTTCAGCAGGAAAGAATTTCCAGTAGGATTGAGTTGGGGGGGATACTGCATCTTTTTTTCTCTTTTACCTGGGGCAGATTGCTTATCTCTAAGTTGTGTGTCTCTGTTGATCTTTTTGAGACAGGGTTTCATGAAAGTGCTACAGAAACCTTTTAAACTGAACAGTGATGTTTGGAATGTTTCATGGTTGCTGTCCAGATATAAACTATTAATGGATAATTGGGGGGTGACTGTTGATCTTGACATTGACTTCACATAAAGTGTCATAGCCTATTTGCTTTTTAAAAAAATTGTGGTAAAATATACATAACATAAAATTCACTATTTGAACCATTCTTTCCTATTTTATAAAAATCGTGGCAAAAGATACATTAACATGAACTTTTCTCTTTTAATCATTTTTAAGTGTTCAGTTCAGTGGTAAGTACATTCACATTGTAACTCTCACTACCATCCATCACTAGAACCATTTCATCTTGCAAAGCTGAAACTCTCTAACAAATAAACAGTAACTCTCTATTCTCCTCTCCTCCTGGCCCTTGGCAACCATCACTCTTCTTTCTGTCTCTGAATTTGACCACTCTAGCTATCTCATGTGAGTGGAATCATACAGTATTTGTCATCCGGTGTCTGGCTTATTTTATTTAGCATAATGTCTTCAAGGCTCATCCATGTTGTATGTCAGAATTTCCTTCCTTTATTTTATTTTCTTTATTTTTAATTGTGGTAACAAACACATGACATAAAATTTCCCTTCTTAACCATTTTGAAGTGTACGGTTCAATAGTACTAAGTACACTCACATTGCTGTGCCCCTGGGCTCCAGGGCTCTTTCATCTCGCAAAACTGAAAATATCCATTAAAGAACTCCCCCTCCCCCCTTCCCCCGGTAACCACTCTTCTCCTTTCTGTCTCTATGAATTTGACTGCTCTAGGTACATCAGATAAGTGGAATCATACAGTATTTGGCTTTTTGTGACTGGCATATTTCTCTTACCACAGTGTCCTCGAGGTTCATCCATGTTGTAGCATGTGACAGGATTTCCCTCCTTTTTAAGGCTGAATAGTATTCCATTGCATGTGTAAACCACATCTTGTTTGTCCAGTCATCTGTCAGCGGACACTTGGGTTGCTTTTCCCTGTCCGCTGTTGTGAGGATGCTGCTGTGAACATGGGCGTACACATACCTCTTCAGGACCCTGCTTTCAGTTCTTTCAGATACGCATCCAGGAGGGAAATAATGGCTCATGAAGCAGTTCGGTGCCTAGTTTTTGGAGGAACTGCCATACTGTTTGTTTTGAATTGGAAATCCATACTGTCCACAACACCTTCACTTGGGGGCCCTTGGTCTGGCTGGAGTCTTAGTTATGACATTTTTTCCCCTGTTTCTTCTAAAAATTGTGTATTTTTTTCCAGACCTATTTTGGAAAGTCTCAGGACAGTTCCTTTGGGCTTTAAAGAAAAATTAAGTTTCAGCAGTCGTCCATCACTCTTTTGAGGCCACAAGTTACTAACCATTGAATCCCAACAGTATTCATATCTGGCAGCCAAGGGATGTTCACACATTTCCTCTGGGTTTCCAGTACTAAAATCTCTGTCCCCAAAGGCTTTGAAGTATGTTAGTTATTTCTGCTTTGTAGACACTTCCTTCTTTATCCCATTCAGGGTGGTTTGGTTTCTTAGTCTGGAATCTTGGGTAACTGGCTGTCATGATTTGATATCTTTTCTCTTTTCTTTTCTTTTCTTTTCTTTTCTTTCCTCCCTCCCTCCCTCCCTCCCTTCCTTCCTTCCTCTTAAAGCACCATATTTTTAAAAAATTATTTATTTTTAATCCTCACCTGAGGATATATTTTCATTGCTTTTTTAGAGAGAGAGGGAGAGAAGCATCAGTTGGTTGCCTTCTGCATGCTCCCCTACCAGGGATTGAACCCATAACCTAGGTATGTGCCCTGACCAGGAATTGAACCTACAACCTTTCAGTTATAAGACAGCACTCCAACCAAATGAGCCACACTGGCCAGGGCAAGACTTTCTTTCAAAAGGCTTAGATCAGCATTTCCCAAAGAAACATCTAAATACTAGCTTGGTGGGGTGTCAGTGGTGTTGCCGGATTCAAGGGATCTGTGGTCAAATGCATTTCACCAGTGTTGGTTCGAGCAGGTCGCAGGGGCTCCCCTGCTGGGAGCCTCTGAGGACACTAGTAAGCCAGAGTGCTTTGGGACTTCACTGGAGTGCCTTCACTGTGCAGTGTTTCCCAAAGTGATTTGACCACAAAATCCTTTTCATTGAGCATTTTGCGACATCAGTGTTCTGAGAAATGCACTTTTGGGAAACTTCAACATTAGTGCATGGAACTGGAACATTAATATATACCATTGTTTTTCAGATTTTCCCTCAGCTGTCTCACTAGGGGAACCAAAATCTTAAACTTTCCCATTCTTTTAAATTAAGCTTTAAGTGGGCACAGGTGATTCTGGGCCAGCAGATTTTTGGTTGTGTGATTTTACATAAGGTGTGTGTGGCCTCTCTGGGCCTCCGTTTCCCTAGTGTGGCTTGACGGAATGAAGTCTGGTTTTGAGATGGTGATTCTTTGAGATGGTTAAACCTCTTGCAGTCTTCTCTAGCAGCAGACTTTGACCCCAGAAAGCTGACCAGGGGCTGATTGGTAGAAGATACTGGGAGGTAGAATTGAGCTGAACTTAAGCAAAGGACTTTCTTTCTTCCTCCCTTATTTCCTTTTTAAATTTTGTAGTATAAAATCTTCAAACATTTCAGTTCACAGTCCAGCACTGAGTCCACTGAGCCACACCAGCCAGGACCCATGGACAAAGTCCAGGGGTGGGGAGGATTGAATGTGGGTGGTAGTAGGGGGTGGTGACCGTAATTGGGGAGAAAATGGGGATTTTCTCCCCAATTACAAAAAATCAAACATATGCAATTAAAAAAATTTCAAGCAATTACAAATTAATAATTTTTAATTAAAAAAATTTCAAACATATGCAGAGATGGAGAAGATAATAGAACAAACACCCAGCTTTCCCAACAACTTTGGTTTTCTGTATTTTAAAACAAATTGCAGACAGCATATCATGTCCCTCAAAAACACTTAAGTGTCTCTAAGACATTAGGGCTTAAAAAAAAAAAAAAAAAAAAACCATTGCCAGAAGACCAATTTTACAAAAAACAGTATTACTAGTTACTTAATGTCCTCTGATAGGCAGTTGATACTCAGTTTTCCTTGTCTGAGAAATGTCTTTTTATCATAAAATAATATAAAACAGCCTAGGTTTCAAACAGAAATCATTCACTCTCCATATCAAAAACCAGGATGATCTCAAGCTGAATAAAAAATGTAATTGATAGATGTCAATACCAAGATGAAAAAGAAAACAAAAAGAAAAAAAGAAATGTCTTTTCATAGACAGTTTGTTCAAATCAGGATTTTAATAAGGTCCACATGAGGCATTTAGTTAGCATTGCCCTCTAAGCCTCTCTTATAAACCCTAATACTCCCTTTCCCTGGGCCTTTTGTTTAAGGATGAACTTGTTTGAATGGTCAGTACCATCCAGCTACAGAGTGGACGGTCCTAGGTGGTGATGTGCCTTCCGTAGAGTCCACACAGACCTGGGGGTGAGCACAGGGTGGTTCTCAGAGAGTGGGCTGTGAAGTCTGACCGGAAGCCTCTTTAGCCTCAGTTTTCTTGCAGGGCTGTTGTGAACAATTAAGTAACATGTGAAGTGTAAATATCCTTTATGTTTGGACCCTTTTCCTTAACTGGACTCTTACAGGAGAGCCAGATGTGTAAAGTAGGCAAAGAGGTGCTGTGGTGATCAGGTGTGGAGGCCAGGAGCTTGCCCCCTTTCTTCGTGGCCTCCCTGAGGCTCTTCCCCAGGGTTCCCCAGGGTTCTTCAGGGTTCCACAGAACACAGTTTTAAAACCACTGGTTTGGAAGCTTTTGATATGCTTCCCATGCTGAGAGAGACAAGAGCCCCCATACTGTCCCCCCTCTCCAACCCCCCAGCCTCACCTTCCTTTGCCTGACTGAGCTGGGTTGGCAAGTCTCAGGTGGACGCATAGACTGCAAGTGGTGGCAGCTGTGTTTCCATCAGATACTCTTGTCTCCATCTGCTTCCTCTGTTTACCTTTGTAGGTTTCCTTTCTGAATGAACCATGTTTTCAAAACTGACAAATGGCCACAATGTGACTAATTAAAAAAAAAAAATGCCCATTTGCTTCTTCTCTGGACTGTGATAAGGGAAGGGGCAGAGTGAAACCCCATCAAATGGTTCCTTGTAGTGGGAAGTGGTTTCCTTTTTTGAAAAAATCATTGTTTTAAAAAATATGTATGGTCACTAGCTCACCCTACACCTATATTACATAAGAGAACTGTTAGCCATTGATGCATAATTAAGCCCCTGCCCACATGCATCCTTCAGGTGGGGTAGGTGGAGCTGCCTGTGTGGGAAGCTGCACCGTCAGAGATAATCGCCTGCGACTCCCTGCTGCCCGCAAGAGCCAGGGTGTGTTTTCTGTGCCCACAGTGTTTTCCCAGGTGTGGCTTGTCTCACAGGCGGCTCTCAGGCCTCTTACAGAGTCAGCTTTAAGTTGTGTGCCTGAGTGGTGTCTGACTCCTTGAGGTGGCCTAGGACCCCCAAACAACTCTTGTACATCATTCGACCATTGTGAATCTGCTCAGCAAAAGTGATAAAAATCCATCCCACCAGCAGTGAGTGATGTGATAACAAAACAAAGGGGAAGAAACTGGAGTTTTATATTTTGATGTCAGAAGTCATACTTTAAAAAAAGTTTAATGCTCTTTTTCAATGCTCATAAGAACCTTTGTTCTTATTCAGGGTAACCTCTTTTTCTTCTCATCTGGCTAAACTTTTTTTATTTCCTGTTTATGTTTCTTAAGCAGCTTAAGACTTATGTATCACAGCTGGAAGGGGTCTTAGAGACCATTTTGCCCAAACTTCGTATTTTACAAATGAGAAGCAGCAGTCCAGAGACAGGAAGGGACTCCACCGGCATCTCATAGTGTGCCCCTGGCAGAGCAGGGCACAGGGTCCAGGTTTCTTCCCACGCTGGAGTTCCTTCCAAGGCATCTTTGCCAACCCCAGGCTGGGGGGGAGTCTTCAGAGCCTTGGCTGGTTTTTGCTGATCTGGGCTTGGCTTTTGCAGGCACCAGGCTTTCCAGTGAGAGTAAGTAACCAGGCATTGTAATTTGTGGAGCTGTGCTACACCTTCTCAATCCTGACCACTCAAACAAATCTTTTGTCAGTAATTTGTATTTACGTTCTACAGATGGGCAAACTAGGCCAAGAGATGTTCATCAGCTTGCTTAGGGCCGCCAGCTGCTCAGAGACTGGAGGTTTTGGAGTCCTTGTCAGTTTCTTTATCAAGACTGCATTTGTTCTGTGCCTGGGGCCAGCCGGTGAAGGTCACCATTGAGATGTCAGTGTCCTGAGCCTTGGACACCCCTCCCTTTCTCATCACAGCATTCATTCATTCAGCAGATGTGTTCTGCGAACCTGTCACACAGGGGGACTGTTTGGATGGAGACATAGGTTGTGACATCTGAATTTTAGTGCTGAGTCAGATAATGGGTCTGATGTTGGCAGGAGGTACCTCCTTGTCTCCTTGTTTGACACAGCAAAAAAACTCCCAGAGCTGACTGCTGTGGCTTCTTATTGCTTAGTCACAGGACAGAGTTCAAGCAGGAAAATGACGCCACTGAGTCTCTTGCCTCAGAGGAAAAAGCCTCGAATAAAGATAAGAGGGTAAAGGCCCCAGGACACTGAGTTGGGGCCCACCCCCATGGCCAACCTCAGTGGGAACTGGATCCAGGAAAAAGAAAGTAAACAAAGCCAAAATGTGCTGGTTCTGGGTCTTTTCCCTGAAAAAAAAAATGTTTTCTTTATATATAAAAATATTAAAGAATATATTTATATATATAAAAATATATGTATGTAGCTGAACCTCAAGCAGCTTAGAATTTAGGGGCTATGAGAGAACATATATGCCTGTATATTCTCCTAATTTTTGACAGAAAATGGCAGACTCCCATTGTAAGTCCTGTCATATTTCCTCCTCCATTTAATGAGCCCAGGGAGAGGGAACAAAACAGCGACCGGCTCTCCTTGCCTTCTATGGAGTTTTGCTTTGTGGGATTTCATGTAAGCTTGTTCTGCTCTCAGCCTCCCTCATATTAAGGCTTGTCATGAAAATTCAGTGGAGCTGGTCACAGTGTCTTCTTGCATGAGATCATACAGCCTCTAGGGTATCCATCCATTCCTCTGTCCACCCCTCCATCATGTATCCAGCGTATGCCTTGGTCCATGGCTCTGCTAAGCGCTGAGTATGTAGAGATGAGACAGACATTAGCATCGCCCATGATCCATGCCGCAGACCTATACCAAACACCCTGACTTTGATTTGTTCTTTTAGCTGGAGTATGTATCCTGTTGTTCATTAAAGCTTTTCATTTTGGGTTGCTCTATTCTGCCTCTCTATTCTGCCTATACTGTCAGAAGTAATCAGCCTAGCTTATTGACTTCTTATTCCTTATCTTCCATTTTTTGATTTATAGCATATGGCAAGTGCTTTTGGTTGCAAAAGTCTGTAATATTCTCAAAAGGGTGAAAAGAAGATGGCTTTTGCTCCCTTGGAGTTTATTGTTTCTTTGGAAAGCCCACACCTGTGGGAGCAGGTATGCAGCAATACAGATCACACAGAGCAGGTGAGACTGCCCAGAGGAGAGTGTACACTGAGCTGAGTGAAGGCAGATGACTGGAAGGCTGGATGGGTGCTGGAGAGGGGCAAGGGGGAAGCAGGCCTGGCGAAGGCTATGTGCAGAACATGGGAGGAGATTTGGGAGGGAATCCATTCTCTGAAGAGTGGGTCTTTGTGGGAAGTACAGGCTTCTTCTGGAGGCAAGCATTCAGCAAGCCCTGGGAAAATGAGTTCAGCCTAACCTGGAAGACACAGGGAAGGCTTGGCTGCTGCTTCCAGTCATTTTCCTTGCCATTGGGTCTCTGTGATGCTGCTTGAGCATGGGGCTGGAGAGAGGAGCTGCAGAGTTGGCATGGAGTAGAAGGGTGGTCTGTGGAATGTGGGGGAGGGTGCTGCAGCCAGAGGAGGGTGGGGTGAGGGAGATAGGCCAACTGGCGTTTGCAGAATCCCTAGAGGTATCTGATTGACTTTCTGTGAGTTGTTAGATGGATTGGAGAGACATCTTTTTGCTAACTTTCAAGTCTGAGAATTATAGCTGGGCTGTTTAGAAACCAGAGTCCATGAGTCCTTTGGGGAGCTTGAGACTAGTTCCCATCTGCCAACCTTCTCTTTGTGAAGGAGAAGGGGGAGGTTGAGGAATAAGGTGGCTGATGGGGAATGAGTCCCCATGGCCACCTCACATAGTTTCTCTAAGCCTTATCCTTATCTCTCTGATGGGGTCCATGACACCACCCCTGGCCCACAGCTGGTGCGAAAGTGGATGGGTGGTGCAGAGACAGGGTCACATGCATGTAGGCAGTTGTGTGTTATGTAGATGGTGTTTTTATTGCACAGGATGCTTTGTCTTTATTTTTGTTTTAATTTCTCATTTGATCTCATCAACAGCCCTTTGGGAGTCCTTATTCCACCTTACAAATGAGGGAACAGGTGGAGGAGGCCAGGTCATGTGGGAGTCAGCCTAGTAGACTGGTTAAGCGTCTCCATCTAAGCCAAGTATTGAGTTCAAATCCTGAATCTGCTACGTACTGTGACCTGGGCAAGTTACTCTCCCTCTCTGTACCTCCGTTTCTTCCTCTGTGAAGTGAGGATAATAATAGGGCCTTGTATGGTAAGGATTAAAGGAGTTACTCTTTGTAAAGTGTTTAGAGTAGTGCCTGGCAGAGAGTAAACACTACGTAAGTAAGCATGAGGTGTCATTGGTGTTGTTTTTAGAGCCCCAGTCCCATGGCCGTTTAAGTGCCACATGAAACTGTGATTTTCAGGTGGGGTTGGTTGGTTGGTTGGTTGGTTTCCACACTCTGTCCCACACTCAGGGTGTAGTCTGCAGATCAAGGTTGGTTTCTAGCTCTTGGTTTCTGGACCATGATGAAGTTAGCACAGAGCTTTAAGAGTAAGTGTTTAGCAACCTCTAGAGCAATTTGACCTTGCTGGACTCATTGAACAGGTACAGACTGCTTCAGGGGCTGTCAGATCACATGGCAGTCACATGTGGTGTGAGCTGTGCGTAATAGTCATTGGGTAGTAGGACCGTGTGATCGCAAATAAAAGTGGAATGGCATGAGAGCTCCACTGTGTTGCCACCCACCTGAACAGTCGGCTTCCTGGGGAGGAGCCTCTGCCCACCAGAGCAGGCAGGATCCATGGCATTTTGCAAGCCAGCATGTGATATTTGTACTCCAGCAGTCTGTGACAACTCAAGGCAGTGAGGTCTCCCTATGAAGATTCTTATTTTTTTTTTAAGATTTTATTTATTTATTTTTAGAGAGAGGGGAAGGGAGGGAGAAACAGAGGGAGAGAAACACTGAGTAGAGAAACAGTCCGTCAGTTGCCTCCCATGTCCCCAACTGGTGACCTGGCACCTGAAACCCAGGCATGTGTCCTGACCAGGAACCGAACCTGCAACCTTTTGGTTTGTGGGATGACTCCCAACCCACTGAGCCACACCAGTCAGGGCTGAAGATTCTTATTAATGAGCAGTTGTTTCCATTCAGCTCAACTTAATTGTGGCAAACACCTCCCTTGCTGTTCTAGCAGGCATGGTTCTGGCATGTTTGGTAAGAATCCATAATGAACTCTAGTCCCACCTCTTACGTGGTAGAAAACTGGAAAGCTGTATGATGTCAGTGGACAGTGGTGTGTGGGGATTCACACACTCTGCTTGTGCCGCTGTGCCGGAGCCTTTGGCAGAGCTCCTGTAAAGCCCTGACCCTGTGTGAGAGCCTGATCCCCATCCCCTGCAGGCTCTTACCCAGGTCCCTGGAGGTGCCTATGGGGTGGTGGTCACCCCTGGGAGAACTGATGGGTGTAGTGGTGGACATAGGCCGGCAGTCCCCCGAAGCAGTTCCAAGTGACGAGACACATATGGCAGTGGCATGGATCATAAAGTATGGAGCTCAGTGAAAAAGTAAGAAGCAGAGTGAGAGGGGTGATGCAGTGCTGATATGTAAATTAATACAAAAAAAATCTCCACTTTGCAAGAACACAAAGAAAAAGATTAACACAAAGGAATGGTCACCTATGGGCTTGGGGGAGGAGAATGGGAAGGGAAATGGGAATAAAAGGAAACAAATAAAGCGAGGGAGGAAAGAAACATCACTTTTCTGCCCTGCTGCTTTCTTTGGGGGAAGGCCTTTTGTGTCTGGGCCACACTTGGTCCCTCAGCTTCTAGCAGTACTTCGTCTGTGTGTCTCAGCGGAGCTGGTAACTTCAAGCAGGTTGTGCACCCAAAAACGTCCTCAGTAAAGAGTTACTGGCCATTGGAGCGACCAGTGGGGGTAGGACAACTGGCCATGGAACAGTTCACGCAGTGGGGACACAGGTGATTTTAATAATCATGTAAATGATTGTGGGAGGCAAGCCATGAACCATTGTCGACTTAAACATGGCATTGCCAGCCACACTCTCGGAGCCCCATGTTCTCATCTTGGCCATGGGGGGGAAGTGCAGGTGCTCATCCTTTAAGTCCGTTAATTTAAAAAAGCAGCCCTGTTCCTTGTGTTTGTTCAGCTTATGGTGCCATGTACTGCAGCCTGTATCAGGGAGATGGGAGATTTTCACTTCAGGAAGGCAGAATCCTGTTTAGGATAGGGAACAACTTTTTCCTTGCCAGGCATCGCCCTGGGGAAGGGAGTGAGCTGCTAACTGCTGAAAGCATTCAGGTAGAACTTCAGGCACGGCAGGGAAGGAGTTCTATCATCCTCAGGGCTGAAATAGTTGCTCTCTGCAATCCCTCCTGTTCTCTCAGCTGCTGGGCCTCAGATTTTAGGTCTGATGCTGGCAACTCAAACAAAAAAGTTACTTGGTTTTAAAAATACTATGTAATTAGCCATGCTGATGGTAGAGAATTTAGAGAAGGCAGATAATCAAAAGGAAAATAAATCGAAGGTAATATTACTAACTAGAGATAACCACTACAGATTTTTTTTAAAGAGTGAAAAGGAATTATTTTTAGTGGTGCACAGTATTGCCCTAGCAAAATATATGTCACAGATTCCCTTTTGTGGAGATTTATTAGAGATTTCCCATTTTTCAGTATCAATCATGTCACAGTGAGCATTCTTGTGTGTAGATCTTTGTGCATATCTTTATTCCCTCAGGATACATTCCTGGAAGTGGTGCTTTTGGGTCAAAGAGTGTGAATGTTTTGAAGGCTGTTGATACAAATTATCAATTATCAGGCTGATGGCATGGATCTTGAGTCACTCCTGGATTTCTCCAGGTGTGTTTGGACTGGCTTCCTCAGAATCACCTAGGAAACCTCTTAAAAATGATGACTCCTGGGCTTCACCCTGGGTCTCCTTTGAAAGAGAGCCTGGGGGTGGGCTGCTCTCAGCAGCTGCGTTTTTCAGCAGCACCCAGGAGGTTCTTATATGCAGTGCAGGGCATTCCTTCAGTGTCCGAGCCTGCCCAGGGAAGGAAGCTGAGAATCGTGTGCGTTCTGCCTCCCCTGAGGGAGAACTGTGCTGTTCACGCGGGTCAGGGAGACGGTAGAGCAAGAAAAGCATAGTCCAGGGACCCACCTCTGGGCACTGTTTTCCTTATCTGTAAAGTGGGAGTCTCAGACTGGTTGTGATGAGTCGAAAGTGCACCTTATACTAATACGTGTGTGATTGTTTCTCTTACTAATGTCACAGGGGAGAGAGATCTCACAGGGCTGGGCCAGATCTGGGAAGGGAGCTCTGGGAAAAGTGGGTCAGGAGGGAGAGCTCATCTTTCTGCCTCTTCCCTGAGGGAACCTGGTGCTGATAAACTGTTAGAGCAGGGTGTAGTTGGCCAAGGCCCTTCCAGGCCCTGGCGTCTTTCTGTCCAGGTCAGTGGAGAGGAGCTGCTGCTTGTGTAGGAGTGAGTACCGGGAAGCCTAGGGGCTGAGCCCAAAGTGGGCTTCTTTGCCAGTGCCAGGAGGGGGTGGAGAAGGCCCAGGGGTCCCTCCTCAGCAGCGTGGCTCCCAGAAGTCACCGATGCTGCCTTCACCACAGCTTCGCCATGTGGATGTGCTACTTCCTAGCACTGGCGTTGATAGTCCTGATGGGGTTGCTTACATGCGCCCAGCTAAGGATAAACCATTGCCAGAAGGCTGCTCTAGACAGGCTGTTTACCAGTTTTTCCTGCAAAGGTCAAGTCCACTTCTGACTGTGCTTTGTTTCCTGGTCTGTAAGTCTAGCAGGGAGATCATTCACTTATTCAAGCCAACACACTGAGCTGTGGTGGTGACAAGATGAATGATCTGCATTAGGGAGTAGACAGCATCATGGCTGGCTTGGGGACTGGTAAGTTGTGCCCTAGTGCACATCCATGGAAGGGATTGATTCTGTCTTGTGGAAGGGAGAGTCGTTGGGCAAAGGGTCTCTTCTCATGGAGAAGAGAACCAGAGAGCTGGGCTTGGTGGGCTGAGTAGAAGTCGTCAGGTGATGTGTAGCTGCGTTCCAACTGTTGAAGAGAAGCCTAAGGAAGGGCAGTGAGGCAGGAGGGAGCTGGGCATGCTGGGTGACAGTGGGCACTGTGGTAATTGGACGGCGGCCTGGTCCGGGAGGGGCTGGAGGGGACAAGCTGGAAAAGGAGGCAGGGGCGGCGGGGCTGTGGTTCTGGCCTCCAAGTCTGCTTCTGATGCTCCTGAGCTGTTTGGCTTAAGTAAAGTGCTTAATGTTTCAGAGCCTTGACTTCCCCTCCCTCTGAGATGTGGTAATAAGACCAACCTTAGAGGGAGTTGTTATATGTGTAATACATATAAAGTATGTAGCCGAGAACTTGGCACAAAATAAGATGCTCAAGGACTGTTCATTTCCTTCCTTTCAGTGCTGGGTTGGGACTTTTTGACTTTGTCCTGACAGGTCGAAGAGAGCCATAGAAAATTGTAGATAATAAGATTGTATCTATTTGCTTGAGTGTTTGTGTTTTTGGTGGTCTGGTGGAGGATACTTTTGGGGTCTAGGGTGGTAATGCTAGGGACATGGGCCAAGACCAGGAGGGATGAAAATCTTCCCCTGTCATGGTCCCCTGCTTCATTTCTTGTCTGCCTGCTCTGGTGGCTGCTGGGGTGGCCTGCCTGAGCTTTGGGCATAGGTTTTGGGGGAAGAGGCTAGAGTTGGAAATGTGTCTTCACTAAGCCAGCTACCCCTAAGGGAGGCTGCAGAATTGGACACTGGCCAAGCACTAGTCTGACTGTGAGAAAGTAGGGTGTGTGTCAGGTGAGGGGCAGGAGGTGGGCCAGAGCCCGTGGCAGTAGACCATGATGGCAGTGGTTTGGTGTGATGTAGACAGTTATGACATTTACCGTGGGTGTGTGGGAATTTATATGGCTGTCTCATGGGTCATCCCAGAAACCCAAAGATGAGGGGCTGCTGTCTCCATTGTTACAGATGAGGGAGCTGAAGCCCAGAGAAGGGAAGTTACTTGCCCAGAGTCCCAAGCCAGTGAGTCAGGATTTCACTCCTGGCAGTTGGAATCCAGAGGGCACACCATGAACTGGCAGGTCTGGGGCAGTACTGTTCTCTTTCCTCAGCAATCAGTCAAGATGCTACTGCTTGCCGAGCCCATCCAGGATCACAGAATTCCTGTTGCGCAGAATCCCAGGCAGCCCATCGCAACTGGTTGATGGCAGCTCTTCTTGAGCTGCAAACCTCTTTGCCACATCTGGGTAGAAGAAAAATCCTGGTGTGATGCCAGCCTGCCAGTGCCTTCCTGTCTCAGGTCTGTGCGTCTGGCATCTGGGGACCCTGCTTAGCACAGCAGCTTCCTCCACTCCCTCACCTACTCCCTGGCTGTCCCAGGCATGCACAGGCCTGTTGAGAAGTAGGCCTTGGAGGAACAGGGGCCCTCACTTCCTCAGGAGCACAGGCAAGCCCTGGCCTGAAGGGAGAGACCGAGGGCCCCTTGTGACTTGTGTGCCCTCAGGAGCAGCTCTTGTGCTGCTGCCACATGGTGTCATCTGGGGGTTGGATTAAAAGATAACTCTGTTGGCAGAAGAAACAGCCTGTTCCTGCCTTTAATAACCAGGCCCTTTGGGCTCTGTACAGGCTCTCTCTGCCCCTGCCCCTGAGTGTCTGCCTCTCTTAGTCCCCTCCAGCCGCCAGGACAGCCCTCCTCAGCTGGTGCCTCCACTTTTGTCTCCTTCACCTTGTCACCAGCCTCCCCTCTGGACAATTTCATAATTCTAATGAGCATGTTAACAGGATTCTTTTTCCCTTTTCTCCCCTTCCCCTCCGAGAAAATCAGAGTCCCCAGGAATTACAGTGTAAGTGAGGTAGGGCAAAGCAGAGATGAGGAAACTGAGGGGGCCACCTCAGCCTAAATAAGCATGGGGCTTGGCTGGGAGCCGTGTCTCCTCGTCACTGGTGGAGGAGGCTGTGCTGCCACTTCAAGGGGAGGTGCTGCCCAAATGGGCATTGTCATGAGTAGTCTCGGGTGATGCCACGTTCCGGGACCCTGAGTAGGTAATCTCAGGACTCCCGAGGGTCTGGGGAGGCCCACAGGCTGAGTGTCTGTGGGTAGTGGAGACGGGAGGGCCCTGCCTGGAAACCCCACCGCTGTGGTCGTGTGGCCCGCAGGAGGGCGGGCCTGAGTGTTCCCCCAGACCGGTTTCAAAGCGCCTCCCACGGTGGTGCCTGTCTTTGCACAGGCCCTCCTTTAAAAATCTCATTCTACCACTAAGAGATGATGCGGTGGACTTTCAAAGCTGTGTTATTGGTTATTTGCTTGTACATTGGTTTAGAAGAGAAAAATTCTCTTAGGGTATTTTCATTCTTGGGCAGATTAAAACATGGTGGACACAGCATTACTTACCTATTTTTACTTATTTATGTATTTTAAAAATTTTATTTTTCAGTTATAATTTGCATTCGGTATTTTTGATAGTTTTACAGAGCACAGTGGTTAGACAATCATATACTTTACAAACTTATTCCTCCAATATTTCAAATACCCACCTGGTACCATACATAGTTACTACAATATTATTGACCATATTCCCTGTGCTGTACTTTACATCTTCCTGACTATTTTATAACTACCACTCTGTACTTCTTAATCTCTTCACCTTTTCAGCCAAGTCCCCTACCTCCCATTACTCATCTATTTTTATTTTTATTTTTTTAAAAGAGTATTTTTTTAGAGAGAGAAGACGACCCAGGCATGTGCCCTGACTGGGAATCAAACCAGCGACCTTTTGGTTCACAGGCTGGCACTCAACCCACTGAGCCACACCAGCCAGGTCCCTCACCTATTTTTATTTTATTTATTTAAAAAATATCTTATTTATTTTTAGAGAGAGGGAGAAAAAGAGGGAGAGAAACATTGTTGTAGGAGAGATACATTGATTGGTTGCCTCTTGCATGCCCCCAAATGGGGACCTAGCCCGCAACCCAGGCATGTGCTGGGACTGGGAATTGAACTGGTAACCTTTCAGTT
This sequence comes from Anoura caudifer, assembly GCA_004027475.1. Taxonomy (NCBI): domain Eukaryota; kingdom Metazoa; phylum Chordata; class Mammalia; order Chiroptera; family Phyllostomidae; genus Anoura; species Anoura caudifer. The sequence goes on along the minus strand of PVKU01008826.1, from coordinate 11,110 downwards.
TGCAGGCCAGACTCAATTCACTGAGCCACACTAGCCAGGGCTCATGTATTTTTAAATTTACAGTTATCTCGCAACAATTTAAAAGAATTATCTAGGCCCTGGCTGGGTAGCTCAGTTGGTTAGAGTGTCATCCCATACTGATACACCAAAGTTGCAGGTTTGATGCCTGGTCAGGGCACATACAAGAATCATCCAATAAATGCATAAATAACTGGAAGCACAAATCATTGTTTATCTCTCTCTCTTTTCCTCTCCCTCTCTCCCCTTTCCTCTCTCCCTGTAAAAAATAAAATAAAATAAATTAAAAGAATTATCTAGGCAATGGGATTATGAGCCATTTAATTTTTAAAAATTTTTATTTTATTGATTATGCTATTACAGTTATCCCATTTACCCCCCTTCATTCCCCTCCACCCCCTTCCCACCCACAATCCCCCCTTTAGTTTATATCCATGTGTCATAAGTTCTTTAGCTTCTACATTTCCCACACTATTCTTGCCCTCCCCCTGTCTATTTTCTACCCACCATCTATGCTACTTATTCTCTGTGCCTTTTCCCTGTCTCTCTTCCTCCCACTCCCCTGTTGCTAACCCTCCATGTGATCTCCATTTCTGTGGTTCTGTTCCTGTTCTAGCTGTTTGCTTAGTTTGCTTTTGTTTTAGGGGTGGTTGTTAGTAACTGTGAGTTTACTGTCTTTTTACTGTTCATGTTTTTTGTCTTCTTCTTAGGTAAGTCCCTTTAACATTTCATATAATAAGGGCTTGGTGGTGATGAACTCCTTGAACTTGACCTTATCCGAGAGGTGCTTTATCTGCCCTTCCATTCTAAATGAAAACGTTGCTGGATAGAGCAATCTTGGATTTAGGTCCATGACTTGGAATACCTCTTTCCAGCCCCCTCTTGCCTGGAAGGTCTCTTTTGAGAAATCAGCTGACAGTCTGATGGGAACTCCTTTTTAGGTGACTGTCCCCTTATCTCTTGATGCTTCTAGAATTCTCTCCTTCATTTTAATCTTGGCTAATGTAATTATGATGTGTCTTGGTGTGTTCCTCTTTGGGTCCAACTTCTTTGGGACTCACTGAGCTTCCTGGACTTCCTGGAAGTCTATTTCCTTTGCCAGATTGAGGAAGTTCTCCATTATTATTTGTTCAAATAAGTTTTCCACTTGTTGCGCTTCCTCTTCCCCCTCTGGCACCCCTATAGTTCGGATATTGGAACGTTTAAAGATGTCCTGGATGTTTCTAAGCCTCTCCTCATTTTTTTGAATTCTTGTTTCTTCCTTGTTTTTTGTTTGGTTGTTTGTTTCTTCCTTCTGGTCCACTCCATTGATTTGAGTCCCAGTTTTCCTCCCATCACTATTGGCTCCCTGTGCGTTTTTCTTCATTTTGCTTATTATAGCCTTCATTTGTTCATCTAATTGTGACCAAAATCAACCAATTCTGTGAGCATCCTGATCACTAGTGCTTTGAACTGTGCGTCTGATAGGTTGGCTATCTCTTGATCGCTTATATGTATTGGGTCTGGGACTTTGATCTGTTCTTCCACTTGAGCCATATATATATATTTTTTTGTTTGTTTGTTTGTTTGGTTGTGGCTATTGCATAGTAAGGGCTGGAGCCTTAGGCGTTCACCAAGGTGGGGCACCCCAGTCACTGGGTTGTGATGCTGTATGTGGGGGTGGGGTCAGAGAGGGAACAGTGGCGCTTGCTCTGCTCTCTCGTATTTCAGTCCCTTCGACTGTTTCCCACAAGCAAATTGGGTCCTTCTGGTGCTGCCTCCAGGGTGGGTGGGCCTGTGTACACTCTAGGACCTTGTGGGTCTCTCCAGCGTACTCTCCTGTGATGCTGGGAGTCTCTCCCGGCACCTTAACCCCCACAAGTGTTTTTAATCGGTGCTTTTAGGCTTTATTTCCTGGTGCTGGGGCCCTGGAAAGGCTGTGCAGACTGTTGCACAGTCTGTCTCCCCATTTTTTGCCTGGTTTATTTGTGCGCAAATGTGTGTCCGTGGTCAGCCAGCCGCCTTGCGCACCCCGGGGTCTGCAGCTGCTGTCTGTGTGCCTGGGACCACCAATCACTGCTTTCTCCTCCTTCGGGCCACCGACTCCGCCCCTCCTGCCAGTCTGGATGAATGGTTGTCGAACTTCCTTACAGTTCAATTTTCTGTCAGATCTGGCTGTTTTTTCGTTTCTAAATCTTTGTTGTCCTTAATCTTGGTTATGCGAGGAGGCACAGTGTGTCCACCTACGTCTCCATCTTGGCCAGAAATCCTCACATTTAATTTTTTAAAATATTTTTCTGTTTTAAACAAATTTCTAACAGTGGTATTTTTACCGTGCTACTTTGTTTTATAAATTTTCAGGTCCACAGAAAAGTTGGAAGAATAGTACAATAGATATGTGTATTGTCTTCACCTAGGTTCACCAATGGGTAACAGCCTGCATATTTGCTGCTTCATTCTGTCACACTCTCCGTATATGTTCACATATAATTTTTTTCCTGATTCATTTAGAAAAAAGTATACCTTAGGACACTTCACCCCTAAAGACTGAAGCGTGCATCACTTGTGAACCAGAATGTGCTCCTACTTAACACACCACCATTATCATACCCAAGGAATTCAGTGCTGATACAATACCATTATCAACTCTGCAGTCCATCTTAAGTCTCTTTAATTGTCCTAAACATTTCTTTTGTAGGCTTTTTAAAATCTAAGCTGTAACAAACATGTATTTGGTTATTATGCTGATATTATTAAAAGACATGGATTATAAACTTGATTATCAGCGAGTGACCTATCTTTGTTAGAACTCATTATTATTATACAGACGCACATGTACGTGCTGAACTGGTAGATAGCCCCCAGAAAATCCTAGAATTCTTGAAACTTGGGAGGGGCCCGGGAAATCCGCTCTCTTCGTAGAATCTAGAGTCTGAACAGTTAAGAGACCTTTGCAGTGTCCCAGGGTCGTGGTTAGCATGTGTGCTCTGAATTTCTTCCGTCTATGAAATCTGACACCTCCAGGTCTGGACATTTTAAACTGTTCTGTTAAATTCTTTTAAGTACGCGGGCTCCAATATACCGCTGGAGTGTTAGAGGTCATTTGACATAAAATAGAGAAAAACCAGTAGTATCTTCTACAAAGCTCAAACTCTCCTCCTCTCCTCCCTCCTTTTAGTGTGGGGTCACTGGCTTCCTTAGCTAAGGACACCCTCAGAAGGGCCGATGGTGGCTGTGGGGCCATTGAGGACCAAAGGCCAGCCGGGGGGGAGGGATGTGAGGAATGAACGGGAGGTGGACGGGAACGAGCAGAAAGAGCGGTTGCCGCCTTGGCCCGTGCAGTTGCCACGCTCAGTTGGCCCTGGGGCCTGCTAGCTGAGGGCCTGTTCTGTGCCTCCCCTGGGGAAACAGTGTTGGAAATGAGTCATTGATTGGAATTGGTCAGGCTGGCTTTAAGTCCAGTTGTGAGGCTGGCTCATCTCTTCCCTTCCCTGAATCTCTCCTCCACTCACAGGGCTGTACGTAGTGAGGATCCAAGAAGAGAATAGGGGCGAGTGCCTTGAAATTGCAGAGGAAGGAGGTGGCTTTGCCCTCAGGACTGTCTGTTGTGGTGTTGGTAGCTTTTCATGCCTGAACCTGGCAGACATTGGTGCAAGACGGGCTTGCTCTGGGTGGGCACAGACCAGATGGGAGGGCAGGAGTCAGGAAAAATGGTGTTCCCAAGGAGGAAGGTTGCCGTGTGGGCCTTCAGGGAGGTCTTCTCAGAGGAGGCCAGGGAGACCAGCTCCAGTCGAGTCCTACTGGATGGGCAGGAGTGGAGAAGAGGTGTAATGGGCGTCGGGTGGTTGAAAAGGCTGGGGCTGCCCTGGACGGTTGCACACCTGCCCTCAGGTGATTCCTGAAAACACCCCAGCGATGCGAGGGCTGCTTCAGCATCATGTGCTCGGAGGAAAGGGTTCCTTGGGATTCTGAATTGTTCTTCCTACCCCGTTTCAAAAAAATAAACATAAAGCTTTATTCTTTGCTGATAATAAAGCATGCACATTCATGTAGAAAATTTAATTAATGAAGAAGGAAAAAGAAAGGCGCACAGAATCCCAGAGGCAGCACTGTTCACATTGTGCTGGGGGAAAATGGAGCTTTTACAGTTTGCCAAGCATTGTGCCAAATGTTATCACACTTCAGCCTCACAAAAACCCTGGGAGGCGTGTGCTTTTATTATCCCTGTTTTATCGGTGAGGAGAGTGAGGCATAGAGAGGTTAAGGAAGGTGGCCTAGTCACACAGAACATGCAGGAGCTGGGCTTCCCGGCAAGCAGGCAGGCTTCAGAGCCCACACTGGTAACCCCTCCAGGATACTGACCACCCCTGCAGATACCTGACAGTTTTTGTGTGTGCACGCGTGTTCTTACACACACATAGGCTAGGATTCAGATTCTAAGTGGGTGGTAGAGACCCTAACCACCATGCAGTGGCTACGGTAGACATGGCAGTTTGCACCGTCTTCCACCCCACAGCTCCCTGTATGAAAGCCTTCAGGCAGTGTGGCCTGGGGTTCAGAAACAGAGGTTTGTCTACTTGCTGTGGGTACTGAGGGATAGAGGTCACCCATCTGTGGGAAGGACCCAAGATGGCTAGATTAGGAAGAGGAGACAGTGGGGAGTGGAGGAGGGGACGTCTCCAGCTTAGGTCCGAGGAACAGCTGGGGTCTAAAACTGCCTTCCTCCTCCCCCATATGCTGTCAATAACGTTTACTGCAGGAGAATTGGGAAACCAGGCAATGGTGTCTTTGTTGACTTCTAGACCGTAGGGTATGGTTATTCTTTACTTGGCTCTTTGAGCTTCCTTGGACTTCTGTCCTTCTGCCCTAAGACATAGGACCATTCACAGCTGGTGCTTCCCTGTGGCATCCAGCAGTTGGTTATGGGCCTGGCAGGTCACAGCCATAATTGCTGCCCAGAGGGACATGGGGTTGGCAGGTGTTGCTCTCTGGGGGATAGGCACTCCTGGAACCCTTCCCCATCCCCCCTCCATCCCCCAAGGCCTGAGTCAGTTGTTGGAGCAGGAGTGAGCACCAGGGTATCCCAGGGTACTGCAGGCACTGGCGTGGCCTCTGGGACCTTGTTTTCCCATCTGTGCAGTGGGGCTGATGATGTCTGTTCTCCCTGCTTACCAGGGAGCTGGTGGATGAGGAAGAGGCAGAGTGATTGGGGAGTTCAGTTCCACTTGTGTTGTCTTCAGTGCATGTGCATATTCCTTTTATCCCTCCTTGCTCTGATGCCGGCAGGTAGGCAAGGTGAGGTTTATTTATCCTGTAGCTGCGAATGGAAGAAACCAAGGTTAAGAGAGACTGCTCGTATGGTGACAGTGGCCTGCATGCCAGTGTTAGAGGTAAGGCTGGAGACAGGTCTGGCCCCCGGGCCAGTGCCCTAACCCTGCAGCTTACTGGTCTTGCCATTCTGAGTTTCTGTCCTTCTTAGTCATCCAGCACCTGCCGCATTCAGTCCAAGAAGAGAGCAGGAAGCAGGGGACACAGGAGGCCAGGCCTCCAGAGTTAGCTTTGTTTGCCCCTGACTGTGTGGCTTTGGGATACTTCTGTGGGTCATTTGTTTGTTCAACAGTTGTTTATTGGGCACCTGTGGTGCCTGACCCTGTGAGAGATGCTTGAGCTGCAGAAATTAAAGGAGTGACGCTCTGGTGTCAGGGAACTCACAGATTGGTGGGGGGCGGCAGCTTGTAAACAGTCATTGCTCCTACAGTGCGCAGGCGTAGCGTCCAAGTGGAGTGCGGTGAGGTTTGAGGAGCCCAAAGGTTGACGGTCTTGACCTGCTGGAACCTCAGTTTCCCTATCTGTCAGTGGGTGCTTTGGATCGCTTTGATTTCTAGGTCCCTCTCTCTTTTACATTCTGTGACTCTTTATGAAGACAGTGTTGTGTTGAGGATTAAAGCACACCTGGTGTCAACCAAGATTTTATGTTGAAAGTGCTTTCCAGTCAGATGGAGATGGAACAGTCTACTGTGTTCTACATATTTATCTCTTCACAAACAATTACTCCTCTAATGGACCAGATACATTTGCTTTGTATGGCCAGGGAGTGTTTTTCATGCATGTTGGTTGGCTTATGGCTGTGTGCCGGAGCAGGAGTTTGCTTATGGGTCACGGGGTAGTGAGGGACTGAGGGCATGTGTCAGATGTGCTGCTGTGGGTCTGAGCCAGGGTTGGGTGTGATCCCATTAGCAGGGTGTCCCAGGGAAGCAGCTGCCATCCCTGGTTCCTAAGGCTGATCTGGCCTGTGGGTGTGTCTGTCCTCCCAAGTCTAGGCCTTGTGGGCACCACAAATGTGGGCTGTGAGAGCAGAGTAGGAGTCACTGTGAGCGGGAGCTGCTTGAGGCAGGCTGCAGGCTGGGTCAGGGCTGGGAGCAGGTCTGATGGAGGGGCAGGGGACAGGAAGGCTGGAGAGGGCCCTGTCCCCTGAGGGCTTTCCCTTTTCAGGCCTCATACTAGGAGACTTGGTCGAGGTTGTCCAGGCAGCAAGCAGCGGAGCTGGGATGACCTCTGAGTGGGAGTTCCTGCGTTCTAAAGCTCTGCAGAGAGCGAGTTTTCCAGCAACCAGTGTGTCATTAAGTTGAAGCACTGGAGGTGCTGCCTTTTCATTAGTGTCCAAGGGGTTTTTTCTTGGTGTCCTTTGGAGTGAGGTGTGGTGGGGAGCAGAGGGGAATGTGGGTTTAGGAAATGACCTGCAGTGAATTGCTGCTCTCTGCTCTGCGTCTGTGCACGTGTGTGGGAGGGAGGACGACAGGTGAGTGGCTAGAGGTGGCAGGGACCTTTATTAACTGCACACATAGAACAGAGACACCTGGACCTTTACCTCCTTTTCTCCTGCATTGAATCCCTACTATGTAATAGGCACTACTGTGTGCTGTGGGCAATACAGAGATAAACCAAAGCCTCTTCCTTGAGAAGTCCTCAGCGGAACTGAATATGGAACTTGTGGCCCACTGCAAAGTGAAAATGTGGGGCCCCTTGCTCATAAGTCATTAAGAATTTTAAGGTGGCAACAGCAGAATGCGAAGCCAGGGGTGGGGCCTTGTGAGACTGCACAGCTGGTGTGTTCAGAATGCCAGCCCTGGTCTCATCTCATAGGTGAAACCCGGCCTGGTGGACATCAGTTAGAACCACAGGGAAGAACAGGCAGGGTGATAGTAACAGGCCATTCCCTGGAGGAGGGGTCTGGGAGACTACTTAGAGAGGTTCCATTTACCACTGGGCCTGGAGCGATGGCTAGGTAGAGGTGGTGGTGATGGTGGAGGTGGGAACAAGTGGGCAGGGAGTGGTGAGTACCAGGCCCTTTGGCCTGGCTGGAGGCCTGCGGGGGGCAGAAAGAAGAGGGACGGTGCTGACAAGCTAGGCCCAGCCCTTGAGTCTTAAGGACCCTCGAATGCCACCCTCTAGGTAGGCTTTATTGTGTAGACAGGGACTTCTGGGCACTTGGAGATGGCATAGAGCTGGGCTCTGGGGGGCACTGTCAGGAGGTAGGGCTTGGTGATGTCCCAGTAGCTGGAAGGACTGAGGTTGAGATACTTGACATTTGCTGTTCACTTAATCTTCTGAGCCATTGTAGACGAGGAAGTGGAGGTGCACAGAGGTGTTCTGTACTTTGCCCACGGAGGCAGGTGGCTGAACTCGTACGCTAGAGACCCGAGCAGGATTGGGAGGTGGATGAAACAGTTGAACTGTACAGGTGTTACTGGGATGGTGGCAATAGAGAGAAGCGATACGTATGAGGTGTGGCCATAGATCAGGTGGACATAGGCATCTGAGTGGGTTGCATAGTCGAGAATTCCCAAAGCTGAAGACATCCTGAGTCTGGGGTGGGGGGGTGGCCATCCCACTGCAGCCCAGAGACAGTAGTGGTGGGGCGCCCCCTTCTCCTGACTCCTTAGGGAGTCCTGCCCGCTGCTAGCTCTTAGTGTCTTTTCACCCTAATCTGCGTCTAAGTTTCCCCATTTTCCCATCATCAGTCTTTGGGCATGTTTAGGTAGGAGTCTGTTCTCCAGACTCTTTATTTGTATATTTTTGCAGCTCTTGGTACTGTCGTACTTCCCACATTTGTTGTGATTTTATGCTGAACATGGTGGTTCAGGCATGGTTAGAACAGCTGCGAGAGACAGAACTGACTGACAGCCTGTCTCAGAGGATGTGTTCGGGTTTTAGATATTCCTGTGCTTTGCAGATGTTCCTCATCTTTGCCACCCCCACCCACTGGGGGCCAGTAGTGCCCCTCCCCATCGTGTGTCCACTGAACCGTGTCCCCACACATACCTTCCTCAGAGGGCTAACTCCCATACCCTGTACCCCAAGACCTGCCCAGGTCACTCATGTGACCAGTTCCAGACTTGTTCACGTGGCCTGCCTTTCCTCTAATGTCCCCAGCTGTCAGAGGATACAATACTAGTGTAAAGGGATGAAATAGCCTGCAAATGACCCTGCCTGACCCCTTCCTGGGTCTGGAAGGTGAATCCTACACAATCTCCCAGCCTGGCAGGTGACCTGCAGAGCTTGGTAACTCAACACTGCTTTGCTAATTGTCTGCTGAGGTCACAGGTAGCCCTTGTCACTGCCCATCCACCAGGACCACAGTCCCCAACTGGGCGAACAGGTTGAGCCACTGTTCTGGGCACTCATGGGAAACAAGTGGCCTTTGTGGTGAGCCAGAGGACAGAGTGGCCGTCAGCATGGGCGAGGTGGCTGCACGGACAGGCCTTCCAGGCTGGACAGGGCCCAGAGAGCTGGGAGGCCTGAAGCAGAGCCCATTTTTCATGATGATGGGGGCGCAGAGTTGCAGAGACTGCTTCTCTTCTGTTTTGGTTGCTGTTGCAGGCAGTTTTCTACTGTTTTTTTCAGTGCCTGTGTCAAGAAGCTTCATTGGTTCCCTGCTTGGCCTAGGCCAGAGAGGTTACCAGCGGGCTGTGGCACTTATGCATGGCTAATTTTTTACACTTGATCTTAGCCAAAAGGCTGAGAAGCATGCATGGCTAGTTTTTTACCAAGTCTCCTTAAGATGCAAACTGAGGGAAAGTGAGAGTTTAGGAGATTTGAATGTTTCTGTTTTGGCAGTTCTTCCTTAGATATCTCAAGGGTATCTCCACACCACTCCCCCAACCACAAACCCCAAATGTACCACACATTAGGAAAGACCTCACACCTCAAAGGAACTAGGTAAATAGTAGGTGACTTGGTTTAACACATGAAACTTAAGAAGGTAACTTAGTGACAGGGGCTGGGATGGTCCTAGGTGTCTTTGCCTCAGAATTTTATTTGATTGACACACTAGAATATTGTAAAAGTGGATTTGAGACTGTTTTAAGAGGCTCCAATGAGTGATCTTACAATAAAAAGTGGCTGGCCCTTAAAAAAAAAAGGTTTTATTTATTTATTTTTAGAGAGAGGGGAAGGGAAAAAGGGAGAGAAACATCAATATGTGGTTGCCTCTTGTGTGTCTGCCCACTGGGGACCCTGCCCGCAATCCAGGCATGTGTCCTGACTGGGAGTCGAACCTGGGAACCAAAGGGTCCCAGGCCAGCACTAAATCCACTGAGCCACACCATCCAAGGCTGGCCCTTTAAAATGGTTGTGGAAAAGTCAGTATCATTAACTAAAACTGTGTTTAACACCCTTTGCCTGGTGAATATTAGTAGTACTTTTAACCCCCTCATCTGATGCTTTCATAGGGTAATTCTTTCCTCTTTCATCACAGTTTTGTTGCCCCTTTGCCACCTTGCAACAGCTTTTTGCAATGCTTAGTTATTTCCTACCTCCCACATTTGTTGTGAGTTTATGCCAAATATCCGTGAGTTTATGCCAAATATCCGTAGATCGGCTGGGAGAGATGGAACTGGGGAAGGGGTGCATATTCTTCCGTACCACGTGCGTTTCCAGGACCTTGCAGGTTCTCTGGAGGGGAGGTGTGCTAACTCAGCCTGGGGCATCTGTTCAGGAGCTGCAGAAGAGGGAGCTCTCCTCCCACATGGACTCTCTTGAGCTCATTTCTCTGAGATTGACCCTGCAGGGCTGAGCAAAGAGGCTCCTGCTGCATTTTGCCTCCTAGGTATTCAGTCCCTGAACTTTGTATTTGCTCTGTTCTCTGGTGCCCAGGACAGCCCTCCCCACCCACGTCTCTCATCTTTGATGTAGTCTCTATGGACAAAAAGCTCAAAATGAAAGAACAAGTTGTAGACTCAGAATGTTTGCCCCCAAGGAAAGAGCATGTTTGCACAAAATCCTGTCTGACAGTTTTCATTTAAACAAGGAAGTTGGGGGCCCAGCAGGCCTAGGAAATATGAAAATTGGTGCTTTGTTGGGCTGCAAGCTCATGGTAGCCTGTGTCTGAGTCTGTTTGTCAATAGAGATCTGAATTTTCAGATGAAAATTACTGACTAGCCATGAGTGACAGTCTCCTCTGCTGCTGCAAGTATACGTGCTGCATGTCGCTTCAGAGCCTGCTCATCTGTCCCCCAAGGTCTCCTCTTTGTTTTTCTGAAATGTGATGAAATGGAGCACGTGTTCAAAAATACACATTTTCTGGAGATAGCCTGGCTGGGATGGTTGGCCTTGGTGGCCTTATCTATGCTCCCATAAGTCCTTTATCTCTTAATGGGTGATGAGACCCTCGCAAGGGCTCCTTCGGTTTTTTTTTTTTTTTTTTAATCTTAATAGTCTTTACAAATATATTCCTTTGATCACTTATTTATTTGCACACAGGCTGAAGATTCAATAGAATTCCTTAACTATGTTAACTCTTTTTTCTTAAGAATAATTTTTTCATAATTACCAAAGTAGTGTTTATTTAAAAAAAGAAAAAAAGAAGAGAAAGGAAAAGATTCCAGAACTAAACATGATAGAAATCCTGAGTTCTCTTAAGTATCTGCCAGGGGCCTGAGGCTGGGGAAGAAGGCACAGTGGTCATCTGGGTGGCAGGGCCATTCTGGGGAATCATACTGTGGCTGCTGAGTGGGTGAGGGATGAGCAGAGGGAGCAAGGTTTGGCTTAGAGGCAGCTCAGAAGTAGTTAGAGGTGCATGGTATGTATGATTTCAAGTCTAGCTGATTGACCT
>PVKU01008825.1:0-69142 GCA_004027475.1 Anoura caudifer | reverse complement strand
GTTGGACCCAAGGAGGAACACACCAAGGCACATTATAATTACATTACCCAAGATTCAAATGAAGGAGAGAATTCTAGAAGCAGCAAGGGATAAGGGGACAGTCACCTACAAAGGAGTTCCAATCAGACTGTCAGTGGATTTCTCAAAAGAGACCTTACAGGCAAGAAGAGGCTGGAAAGAGGTATTCCAAGTCATGAAAGTCAAGGACCTAATCCAAGATTGCTCTATCCAGCAAAGCTGTCATTTAGAATGGAAGGGAAGATAAAATGCTTCTCAGATAAGGTCAAGTTCAAGGAGTTCATCATCACCAAGCCCTTATTAGATGAAATGTTAAAGGGAATTATCTAAGAAAAAGAAGATAAAAAATATGAACAGTAAAAAGACAGCAAACTCACAGGTATTAACAACCAGACCTAAAACAAAAGCCAACTAAGCAAACCACTACAACAGGAGCAGAACACAGAAATGGAGATCACATGGAGGGTTAGCAACAGGGGAGTGGGAAGAGGAGAGAGGGGGACAAGGTACATAGAACAAGTAGCACAGATGGTAGGTAGAAAATAGACAGGGGGAGGGCAAGAACAGTCTGGGAAATGTAGAAGCTAAAGAACTTATGACACATGGACATGAACTAAAGGGGGGAATGTGGGTGGGAGGGGGTGTGCAAGGTGGAGGGTAATGAAGGGGGGAAAATGGGACAACTGTAATAGCATAATCAATAAAATATAATTAAAAAAACAACCAAATTCTCTCAGCTGCCTCACCGAAACCCATAAAGACTTCACGATGAGGCCCTCATGTCTCCACCTCACCCCAAGCTGCCGTTCTTCTGCCACACTCACCAAACCTGCTGCTCCCGAGTGCACAATGCTCACTCCCACCTCGGGACCTGTGCATTCCTCCCACCTGCTGAAATCAGGCACATTTTGCGTGGCTACTCTCAGCCCACTGTATCACCTCCGCACCGTTGTTCTTGAGTACATTGCTCTGTGAGTTGTATCATTATTAAAAAAAAAAAAATCACCTGATATGTCTTACTGTTTCAAATCAATTTTATTACTTGTCTGTCTTCCTCAAGCAGAATATAAGACCTATGAAAGCACTGCTGCACTGAGTTGGAACCAGGTCAGTGCCTACCTTCCTGGAGCTTTGAGTCCATTCAGGAGAAAGAGGGTAAATCAGTACGCAGCCAGAGCTCTTTGTCTGCCAGACAATAAAACAAGAACACACATAAACGTATATCAAGCATTTGGTAAACCAGAGGTGCTATGTGCGTGGATGGTGACTGTGGGGTTTCTTTGCAAAATATGGTGTCTATTTCCACATGCAAGAGATAGAGAAGGAGAACTGCGATCACGGGAGATTTCCAAAATCCGGAATATGGACAGGGTGGCATGGCCTAATGTGCAGGAGAATGACTGGCAGGATTACTAAGGCAGCTCCGGGTATTCAAAAGGCCACCCCATAGAAAACAAAGATGAGAAATAGGAACAAGTGAATGCAATGAGTCACTCTGCTAGGTATAAAGAAGAATTTTTACATAAATCCCAAAGTGGAATGGGCTATTTCCAAAAGACAGTGAAGGAACTGTCCATCACTGGAAAAGGTCGAGACTAATGAAGACCACTGTGCATTCTCATCTTTGGGGAAGTACACTCGGAAGTCCCCTGGGAAGCTTAAACTACGGGTCAGCTGGCTCCTCTAATCCCTCTCTCTGCCCTCCCAGCACCACCTTCACGCTAGTTTGGCAACCACTGGGGAGGAGAGTGCCCCTGGATCAATGAGGTCAAACATTCCTATAGTTAATCTCATGCTTTAAAAAAATATTGGTATAGTAAAATATTGAATGATATCTAATCCCTAATGGGGAATGTAAAATGCATTAAATTCTAACATGCTTATGAAATTCAGAGATAATCATTCATGGGTAGCCACTAATGACGGTGATTAAGGAAGATGACTTTAGTTCAAACAAGCAAATGATTAAGCTTATTTAAAGGGCTCTAATTAATAAAGTAGCAAATTTTTCTTCTCGGTCCACTTTCCAGAACATAAATATGTGATTCATCCTTTCAGGATACAGAGGAATGACTTTCATATTCTAACTTCAGCCGGGACAGAAACCGCTGCTTGGAAACCACACTGCAGTTTGAAAGTTCCACTGGACACATGATGGAGGTCCGTTTAAGAAGCCTTAATGGGGGTGCCCATCAGAAAAGGAAGCTGAGTCCTCACCAGTGTGGCTCAGTTGGTAGGGCACCATCCCCACAGAGCAAAAGTTCACCTGCGTTGCAGGTTCGGTCCCCAGTGGGGGTGTGCATAAGAGGTCTCTGGTCAATGTTTCTCTCTTTCTCTCTATATCCCTTCCCCTCTCTCTAAAATTAAATAAATGCAATCTTTAAATTAAAAAAATAAAAAAAAAAGTTGAGAAACATGGGGATGAAGAGAAAATCCAGACTTCCTGATGTTCTGGTCTGGTGTCCTGTTGTAAATTTCAGTTGTATGCATATCTTATTAAAGAATTTATCACTGTTGTACATTTATGTTTTAAACCTGCCTTTTCATTCTTCCTCTATATCCACTCAGTCATCAGCTACTGGTGAATTACAACGTCCATATGAACTCACTAGGGACAATAACTTCAGTTGGAATCACCCTTGATTTATATTTATAGAGTAAAAAAGGAAAAGAAAACATGAATCCCAATCAGTAGCTTCCTCATAATATTAAAATCAGTAGCTTCCTCATAATGTTATGAAATATTAAAGTTGAAGTTAGTAAAAACAAACAAAAGAATCATTAGTGAGTTCCTTCTGCAGGCTGCTCCCCAGTTATTGAGGGGGAATTCAATTCTGCTGCAAATCCAGCACCATCTGAGGCTGCAGACTACAGTAGCAGCACTTTGGGAGATGAAAGGCCCATGATAAAGAGAAGGATAATGGAACCCAGAAACGTCCATTCTTCCTGCTCCAACTGTTCTCCATTTCCAGCCATGGAGAATGTGACCAGAAGGGCAATCTGAACTCTCTGATCCTAATCTACATTCATAAAAGAAATACGTTCTCTTTGGTAAAAGTAAAACAAAACAAAAAAATCATCAGACAGGCAAGCACTCGGTGTGTGCACTCCCTTCCAGTGCCAGGGCTGTGTCTGGTGTCGTTTCAGTCAGTTGGAAGCATTCATTTTGTTTCGGTGCGCCAATTTTGAAACCAGAATGTCTGGGTTCCAACTGAGGTTCCACCATATCCTGTCTGCATGGCCACACACAAATTATATTTTGTTATTATAGTGTAGTGGCATAAATATCAGTTTGGGGTGTACAATATGGTGATTTAATATTTATATTCCTTACATTGGCATCACCACAATAAGTCATTTATTTGTTACTGTTAAATGTTATTACAATGATATTGACAATTTTCTTTATGCTGTACATTACATCTCCACAACTTTCTTTTTTTCTAACTGGAAGTTTGTGCCTCTTATTCCCCTTCACCTTTATTACCTATGCATTGCCCCGCCCCAACCCCCACTCTGGGAATCATCAGTTTGGTCTGTTTCTCTGAGTCTGTTTCCATTTTATTTTATTTTATTTTATTTTATTTGTTTGTTTTGATTTTTTGAGATTCCATATATAAGTGAAATCATATGGTCTTTCTCTGTCTGACTTATTTATCATAACACCCTTGAGGTCCATCCACGTTATTGTAAATGGCAAAATCTCATTCTTTTCTATGGCTGAGGAATATTCCATTCTCGATACACCACATCTTTATCCACTCATCTAATGATGGACACCTAGGTCACTCCCATATCTTGGCTATTGTACATAATGCTATAACAAACACAGAGATGCATATATCTTTTCAAACTAGTTTTTTTTTTTTTTTTTCAGATAAATACTCAGGAGTTGCTGAATTGTATGGTAGTTCATTTTTTTTGTTTTATTTTTTGAGGAATCTCCATTGAACAAATTATTTAATCTCCTGTATCTTAGTTTTTTTATTCTGTAAAATGAGGAATGAATAGGTCTGTCGTGAAAATTTTAACAATGCATATGTGCAAAGCACTCAGAGCAGTGCCTGGTACAGAACGAGCACAAAGCATGTGTTAATTAGGAATCGCAGTAGTGGTACTAGTAAGCTCGTATTGAGTAGCTGTATTAACTGGGACCCTGAGCCACCGATGGGCACCTCCTAAGAAAACCTTCATAGAGTTATCATTCCTAGCTCATACCTGAGTCTTTATGACAAATTCTTGTTTAACATGCACTGAAAACTAAACAAACTCAAGGATTTCACAGCAGGAATGCACACCTCTTCTACTTCTGGGAGAAAATGAATGGTAAGAAGTCAGCATAATGCCACAGCTTCTAACTGAAGAATTGCGCCAGGAAAGGCCCCTGGACCAGCGCGCCGAATGCACATGGTGGCTGACGGGATGGCTCCAGAGACCACACTGTGTGTTAAACAAACAACAACCGATGCGTGTTTGGGCATCATTAAACTAAAAGGGAACATGTTAAATACCGCAGAAAACCTTTGCGTCGGGAGAGCTTTGACAGCGTTTGTCAGCTTGAACACTTTATGGCACCGGCGCAGCTTGTTAACAGGCCATGAAAGACAGCACTATTAAGTTCAGGGTACAGCTGAAATGGTTTCATGCAGCCCATACTAATTTTCCCTACCACCCAGAGAGACTGCCCATCGAGAAAGGCCATCACCCACAGGAGGTCTCTGCCACTCATCGGTATTGATTGTTAACGAGGAAGACATTTTATGGCCACCTGGTGTTACAGTCTACCCAGTAACCCACACAGCTGTTTTGATTAATACATGGACTTAACATAAAAAAGGACCTGTACAGCAGTTTTACCTAACAGAGCTCCCTTTATAAATTCCATAAAACAGAGCTTCCTGCAAATGCTGAAAGGATTACAGGGAATCCCATTGTTTAGAATTCTACTGCCAACCTTGAAGGTGGGAATGGATTAAAGCAGTCTACCTTTCTAGAGTTAACGGAGCATCATTCTGGTCAACAATTACTCCTCTGAATTGCAGCTCCATTCACTGTTGGTGCTAAGTAAAACTGGGAACTACTGGAAGACATCCGAGTCTGCAGGAACAAATACTGCTCTGGTGAAGACAAGGAGTCCCACAAGGAGAGGACACGGAGGGACAGATGCGCTTGGAGGGAGAGTGAGGGCAGTGTAAAAACGTGGCATGTCAGACACGTCCTGTGCAATGATCTTCCCAATGCACAGATTTTATAAAACATTATTCTATCCTCTCCTGATAAAATTCCATACAGTACCAAGCACGAGAGCAAGTCTGATTTCATGAGCTGATACATTGTGTTTGCTCATAAGCTCAAGAGCAAGATCATTTGCTCATACATTGAACTGAGTCACTTCTTATAAGGAGGCAAAGTGATTTCAACAAAATTAGATTTGGGTAGATAATGGTAAAATATTAACTTTTAGAATAATATTTAAATCTTTTCCATCATCAATTAACATTTAGTAAGGCACTGCATTATGTGTTCTGTACCTATTCTTAGGAGAATAACAATTTATCTGTCTTTTCATAATAGAATTGCAAAGCAGCCTAGAAGATATTTCTGGTGATAAGTAATCAGAACAAGTACAAGGTAGTAAAATACAGGAAAGAAACAAATGCATAATAGAGCACGCCAGGCTTATCTAGGGTAGAGGTCATAAACTCCGACTCCGGCGGGCATGGCAAGTAGGCACAAACTGGGCTCCGTGTAATGAGAAGGAACCCTCCCAAGGGCTGCAACCAGCACACCCCAACTACAGCTTTCACGTTAAATAAACTGAGTAACAATTATCCAAAAAGGTCACAGGGCCAATCTGGCCCATGATCCTTCCATCGCTACCACCACCGTCCCTGCCAGACAGAGGCAGGAACACGGCTCTGAACTCAGCAAACCTGACTTTGAGGCTCACCTTTACTACAAGCCAATTATGTGATCTTGTGCAGACTACTTAATTCTTCCAAGTCTCACTTTCCTCCTCTTCAAAATGAGGATAACATATGTTCAGCCTTGATAATGCTGTTGAGAGACCCAAAGAAATTCTGTCAATGAAAGATATTGGTAATCTTGAAGAGACCTCAGCAATGTGAGGGGAATTATTATAATAAGCCAGAGAATTACGTATAAGTAGCATCATCTAAGTAAGAAATATTGTATTAGCTATTTATTATATGGTATAGTATGGTGGGATATTTGTATTGCATATGATATACATTTTAGAAAGGATAATTGCATATACAACTAATTAACACTACCTAGAATAGTAATAATTAGAACCTGCCTTCTAAATAGCTAGCAACACCATTGGCATTGATAATATAGATCATAATAGACTTGATGAGTGATCAAGACAGATTAGTGATTGGAAGGACAGAGAGAGCACTGTGTAACTAATTTTTCATTTATTTTTCATCACTATGTTGCTTTGCAGTTCCAATAATATTAAAGTAAAATATGCAATTTTTAAAATCCTCACCTGAGGATATGTTTATTCATTGTAGAGAGAGAAGAGTGTAGAGAGAGAGAGAGAGACACTGATTGGTCGCCTCCTGTGGGTGTCCTGATTGGAGATCAAACCTGCAAACTTTCTGCTGCACAGGATGTTGCTCCAACCAACTGAGCCACCTGGCCAGGGATAAAATACACCATTTCTAAGGTGAATATCTGAAAACATTGTAAGAGGTACAACAGGCTTTAAGGGTTAAGATTAATTTTTATGCAAGGCTTTGTTGCAGAAATTCTTAAAAACTTATGGAAAGGCCCTTTAAAAACCTAAATCAATGGTGAGTACACATGTTGTTAGATAATAAGATTCAATATCAGAAAGATGTCAGTTCTCCCCAGACTGTTATATATATTTAATATAATTCCAACCCAAATCTCAACAGGGGTTTTCTTAGGCTTTGATCAGCTTATTCCATAATGTATATTGAAGAGCAAAGGCCATGAAACTAGGAAAGTCCAGAAGAACAAAGTGAAGAGAATACTAAGATTTTTATATAGAACTCTAGTGATTAGACAACGTGCTTTTGCTACACTTGCATATAAACAGACTAATAGAACAAAATAGTCCAGAAATAGACATGCACATATAAGAAGACTATTTTTGATGCAGCAGACATTACAAATGGGTGAAGAATAGATGGATGAATCAATAAATGGTGATGGAAATCAGCCACATCTATAGAAACGAATTACAATGGATCTGAACATAACATAAAAAGTCAAGACAGAATATCTTTATAATGTTATAAGAAAATTTTCTTAAGACACAAAAAATATAAAAAGAACAGGGTTATAAACACAATTACGATTAAGGATATCCTGCTTGTCAAAAACAAAAATAAAATTAAGTCACAAGCTGTGGTATTTGTAGCCTACAACCCCAACAAACCACTCACTTCCAGCATACATTAAAATGGCTTTGATTCAAGCTTTTTAAAAAAGTTTAATAGCCACAGAGAAAGATATTTAAATACAGGAACAAGAATTTTGCAGGAAAGTAATTACACACAATTTTGTAGGACTTCATACCCAATATTTAGCAAAAATTAAAACTGGAGCATCTGCCATTAGGTGGCATGAAAACAGGACAACCTCTTTGAGAATTATTTGGTATTTTCTAATAAAGCTAAACTGGTGCATATCCTATGACGCAGCAATTTTAATCCATATATAAATCCTAAAAATAATTCCTGCGTGTGTTAAGCAGGAGACATGTCCATTGAAGCAGTGTTTATAATATAAAAAATGTGAGGATCTTAACTTTAATGCCAACCAACAGTACAATAAAAAAAAAGAAATGGAGGTGTAACCATTCAATGGAAAACTTGAGAGCAGAGAAAATGGACAAACTCCAGGCATCAGCATGGATGAATCTACAAACATGCCATTAAGTAAAAAGTCATAAAATAAATAGTTAAATATCTTTATATTTTATATAAAGTTCAAAAACAGGCAAAAGTAACAGAATATTGCTTTCGGATGCATACGTAGGTATTAAAGCTATAAATAAAACACAGGGGTGATGTGCACAAAATTCATTACAGAGTTCATCTCCACAGAGTGATGAAGAGCGAGGTGCTCAGGGAGGGCCACAGGGTGTGCATAAGTGTGTAAGGGCTTTTTCTTAATCAGCATGTGGTGGGCACAGTGTTTGCCTTCTTATTACTGTGTAAACCATACATGCACATTACATTAGGTATGCATATGCTAAATATTATAATAAACACCTTCGCAAGAAGAAATGCTTATCAGAGGATGTAACATTGTGGTTGACGAAGAATTAGCTACAACAGTTAGTTGACTGGTCATGAGCATATTTTGAAGCAGTAGGATCAAGTGAAGGATAAATTACATGAGTTACAACCATATTTTTTCATGAAATTTAAATAATGAATGACAAAGAGAAAAATGAGGAAAGAACAATGCTTTTAGGGGAAAAATGTCCTCTATAAAAAAGTGTTCATTATTCATATATATTCTCCAGATATTTATATGCTCATATTAGAAGAGAAAAACAAATACATTTGCTCCAAATGGTGATAAAAATCAACTGATATTTCTCATGCAAATTACAGCCATAGCAAACCTTTCTCATTTTGATGATGAATCATCCTCTACCAGGCTTCTTAAGAAAGTGAGCTAAAGGGCATCATTTTTTAAAAATACACATTTAAAAATATATCATATAAAGAGGGAAATTTCAATTTGGGAGATGCCAGTGAGAATGGATAATTTTCACTTATGCAAAAAAGATAAGTAAAATTCCTTCCAAAAGACAAAATTGATGGATATATAACTAACTTAGGCTACTTAGAACCTGACAAAAATGTGATTTGAAAGTATTTTTAGGAAAAAAGAGAGAGAAAGGAGGGAAGGAAGGAACTTCAAATTATACCACTCATTATTAACCACCATAACATCCGACAGAATAGAAAGACTGGAACAAACCCAAATAATCCAACCTCCAGGTAGTAGTTCCCAAGACCTACTGGAAATACAAATCTGAGTCTTATCAAATAGTTATTGATGCTGCATTCATCTGTCTGCTAAGCAGAGCAATTTCTCCTACATAGTTTATTATGAAGGCTATAAAAATCAAGCTAATTCTGAAAGTCTACAACCTAAAAAAAATGATAGAAGCATAAGAAATGATTTTGGAATGCAAATTTTTTATTGAAGGTTAATTGTTTTGTTTGGGTTGATGTATGATTAGGTACCCAAGATTACTCCCCTATGTTGACAGAAAGAAGCCAGCAGAAAGAGAACAATGGCAGAATGGCCAGA
The DNA here is from genome assembly GCA_004027475.1 of Anoura caudifer. NCBI lineage: Eukaryota > Metazoa > Chordata > Mammalia > Chiroptera > Phyllostomidae > Anoura > Anoura caudifer. The sequence continues at coordinate 59,797 of PVKU01008825.1, read as the reverse complement.
GAATCTTTGGTCAGTAAAGCCAGAGCTGGAAAGAGAAGTTGACAAGCGATAATGGCATCAAGGTCAAGGGTGAGAGAAAAGAGCTGGAGTACCTGAGTGAGAAAATGATGATCCGTGATTATGGGGGGGAAAGCTAACCTTTTAAACATAATTCCCAGTATTCCAATCCATCTGTGATCAATCATGGCTGCCAATAATGACCAGTGACACAGGCTCTGACTGTACTGCACTGGTATTAAAACGGTGCCTGCTCACTGTAAGTTATCTTGTTTGCCATTTGTTTGCCGGAATCAGAAGAGAAATTAAGCACATTTTCTCTGGGGGCAGTGAGCTTTAACACAAAACCTAGGGCAGGGGACTCTGAATTTCCCCAGGGCCAATATATGACAAGCCCTGAACAAACGCATCACTGCCTATTTTTAGTCAGTCTACCTCAGGGTTCCAAATTTAAGTCAAGTCACCAAGAGAGTACATTTTATAGATAGCTTTACTCAAGATCATTTTTGTCAAGATCTCCTCTAATATTACAAAACATACCACAATCCACCCTGGTCTTTCACCTACCATATATGCATATTCAGAATCTGCCGCCCTGAATTTTGATGACTATAAAATGCAGAGTCTACTTGCCTGGCATTTCAATGCTATCCACAGAAAGCACAGAGATACCTGGTGAACCTTTGGGGGGAAATTCCCAATTTTTCTAGTGTTACATAGTCTTCTACAATTCTCATTCAGCACTTGATAACTACATGGTAAAGAAACATATCTCATTTTTGCCATTTTATTTTATAGACTCTGTCTTGTGATTGAGTTAATTTCAAAGTGTTATATTCATTTTAGTCTCAGCAACATTTTTGGAGCAAAAGGATAGAAACAAACAATCTCTGTAGACTCCTACTAATTATTTCATCTGTTTTACAAATGTGGAATACAGTGTGTATGAGCGTGCACACACACATTTTCACTTTATTGGAAGAGCAAGCTAGAATTTTCTTTTCTGGTGTCTAAAAAATGTAGAAAATGAGTGACTACAAGTTTTTTGCATATATGCAAATTGTCTTTACATCTCTATATTTAGTTAAATTATTTTTAATAAAGACTCAAGCAAAGACTAAAGATTTCTCTTAGAAGTACAGGAAGGTAAAATTTCATGGAATTATGCTAGGGAAAAAAGGAACTAATAGTTTGGTAGAACTGTAGATGTGTATGTACAAAAAAGATATTTTATGGTCAAAATGGTTATTTGTGAAAGGTTGTGTTTTATATTTACACATTTCCTTAAATTCTGCACTATTTCCCCTGAATCCTGGATCATATTCAAGTTCTAGAGAACTTTAGTCAGGACCCTGACATATATTTTGGCATCAATTTCAAATCTAAAATGTAAAATCTTCAAAATATCAATTTGATGTTTTTTAGCTATTTGCATTTCATGCCATTAGCTGAGATATTTACATACTTATCATTCAGTTTATTCTTTATGTATTGATTGGCCAAAAGTTCATTTTTTTTTTTCTGTAAGATGGCTTTAGTAGCCCTTAGTTGTCTTTAACTTCTTGCAAAATAATTTTGTTGGTATGTATTGTTTCAGCCATCATGTCAGCATGCATTTTAAAAACATCAAAATTGATGAATTTGTGTGTAGCCATATTAATATTGAAGATGGAAGAAAAACATTTTGACATAGTATGCCTATTGTTTCAAGAAAGGTAAAAATGGAACTGAAACGCAAAAAAAAATTTGTTCAGTGTACAGAGAAGGTACTATGACTGATTGAATGCGTCAAAAGTGGTTTGTGAAGTTTCGTGCTGAGATTTCTCACTGGACAATGCTCTGCAGTCAGGTAGACCAGTTGAAGTTGATAGCAATGAAATTGAGACATTAATCAAGAATGAGCAACATTATACCACGCAGGAGATAGCCAACATACTCCAAATCAATAAAGTTATTGGAGAAAATTTAAAAAATGTCTCTTTTATTTTATGGAAAAAACAAACTGGACTTTGTGGCCAACCCAGTATTTTTCAGCGTGAGACGCATCACCGTGAGCACTGCCTACACAGAAATAGGTCCTCACAGCACAATATTCTTAGTATGTTATAAACACGTTTTATCGGTGCCGTATGCCACGCCGAGTGGACCACAGCTCTGAGATGGTGACCAAACTGACAAGAAACTGAGCCTGGATTTTCACGCAGGTCTCTGATGTTGAGCACCGCTCACTGCCCAACAGCTGTCTCCCTGGTGAGGTTCTGGCCTGTTAGTGAGACTGAAACACCTCTACCCTCCGCTATGCAACTGATTATTTTTCCTGCTCAGTGAGAGCAAAGTCAATGGACAAGTAAAAGGAAATGAAATGAAACTACAAACAGGCAAGTCTCACTCCTACAGTATCTTCAGTGTCAAACGGACCGCACAATCCCCACAGACCCCGTGAAGAAGGAAGTCCTAATTAGAGAAATCATCCCCGTTAGAAGGAGAGTGATATTTGCTCCTTTCCCCCCAATAATTTATATGGACAATGCTCAGAGCAAAGAACATATTCACTAGTCACTACAAAAGCAACTCATGCTTATGAAAAATAGACTTAAGTCAAATGCCTAGTTACTACATAAATGATGACTGGATTTCAGCCTGAGAAAAACTACCTCCCTGTAATTCCCTGCATCTTAGAAAAGCCTCTTTCTTGCTGTTGTTGTAATCACATCCTTGTTCTCATCTAAGATGCAGAGAATAAAAATTTAAAGCTTTCTTCTAAGCTGTCTGGGCTGTTAGGGAACAACAAAGTGGAAAACCAATATCATCCTCTGGTTTTTAGTGCAGGCTCAGAATATGACACGCAATTACATATATTTATTCCACAAATGGCGTTTGCTCTCTTCTTCTCCTGAGGCAACAAACACAACAGAGTACTTCCCTCACAGAAACACATTCCGTAAAAATGTTAGCCAGACATTTTGTTTTCTCTTTTACCGACTCTCAGATTTTATGGATTAGAGTTAAAAAGTCAACACTTAAAAATAAAGTGTGGTTTGGAAATGGTTATCTGTAAATATGAGTCCGTTATTCACCTTTGACAACCACAAGTAAAGTCAACAAAATATGTTCTGTTCGTGTTTGACATAAAGAAATATTTTCCAGATGACCTGGAGATTATGGACTCTCTGCAAAAGCAATTTCACTGTACATGAATGTATACATTCACATATGTTGGCATTATTCTCCAAAACTGTAAATGGTTCTCCTCCAAAGAGTTTGTTTATAAGTCTCTTCTAAAGCTTTAAATGTGTGTATGTGCACGCCCACAAGGACAGAGACAAGAGAAATAACATGGACATTCTCCCAAAGCCAGGAGTTACCTATCCTATTTTTAATCAGCTTTTCAACTGCACTTTCCACTGCTCCAAGTATGGTCCGTGGACCAGCAGCAGCGGTATCTCCTAGGAGCTTGTTAGAACTGAAGAATCTCAGACTCCAAAGACTTAACGCAACAAAATTTGCATCTCAACAAGATTATAGGTGCTTTCAAAGCACATGAAGGTCTAAGAAGCTCTGATCTCGACCTATCAATTCAAGTCCTAACTGCTTCCAACATACTTCAACTCAGCTTGTCCAAAACTGCATGTCCACTCCAATCGCTAAGAAGCCACTCAAGAACACACAAGCCTCTCTCCCCTGGTATTTCCTACGGTGCTGAGACCATCAGCTTCCATCTGGTTGTCTAAGTAGAGATGTGGAGGCTGCGTTAGACTGTCCGTGTGCCCTGAGGTCAAGAACCGTGTCTGCGTTACTGTCCACTATGTCCTGGCATGTGGTGGCTAGTCGGAACTTAATGAATATCTATTGAATGAATAAAAGTAATAATAACCATGTAGACATGCCCCTGCATCTCTCCTCTCTACCACTGCTGGAGTCTTAATCAGTTGCTCAGACTCGGATTTCTTTCCCTGGAGTTTCTTTTTCATGACACATGGATTGCATTTCATTTAAATAAAAGGAACGTATCCTATGTTGCTACCAGATTGATAGTTTTGGAACATGAATTTGATGCTCCTCTCACACTCACACCCTCCATCATGTTTTAAAACTCTGTAAAGTCTCCCACAGCCTAAGAAATAAAGTTCCTTGCCTTAGTCCAGCCACTGCCTACCCTTCCAGCATTACCACCCACCATCCCACTCATCCACCCCCAACCACACCCCATGTTTCATTCACCCTTCCTCCAGCATCAGCCGCTCCTTGGTCCCATCAGAATTCTCAACTCCTCAACTCAAGGGTTCAATGTATGCCAGCTTATTACCTATAAGTATTGGGTTTCCACTTCTGAAAGCCTATCTATATTAGGCCTTAGAAATGCAAAAAATGAATCATGAAAATTAAAAATAATTTCTATGAAGAGTGATTAAGTATGAAAATCAAACAACCAATATAAAGATTGCTTCAATTTTACTGGGAGTATGTTTCTACCTGGGCTAACCGACTAAAAAGTCTTAATATGCAAATAAGTCAGGTCAGAGACACCTTCTTCATATCTAGTTTGTTCCTAAGCTTTGGCATTTTTCATTTCTTCAAAGACCTATCTAAGTCTTTTAAAATACAAACAGCAATGTGCAAAATTTTAATTGCCCATTCGCTGTGCACAAATCCTTCTTTTCCAGGTAACTGCCACAAAGAGGTAGGTTCCATTCTGCCTCCAGCTGAATCTTAAAAGTGAGTACCACTCTTAGTTCCTACTAGAGGGGTCTCAGAACGGCACGAAACAGAAAACCACCACTGAAGCTATACAAACCGGGGGTGCCTGAACAGGCAGCTCCAGAAATCGCAATCTCCATCATTTTCACATCTCAGTTCTTCTTTTTCCAAATGCATCTGACCTACAATACGCGGCACACCCCAGTCCTCCACTCAGAACACCCCATCCTCCACCACCAAGTCATCTTAGCTCAGCTTGACACTGGCACTACAGTAAAGCATTTCTCAGCTTATCCCCAAATCAATTACTTGCCTCCTCTTTTATGCTCTCCTCCCAACTTATAAAAACTTCTAGGCAAGCCTCTGCCAGCGAGTTACTCATATGTCTGTCTCCTCCAAAACTCTAAGCCCTTATCTGGGGACAGGATCTCCACTTCCCTTCCCAATTACTTTACACAGTACCTTACACTGAATAACCAAACCTCTAGAGTAGGTTAAATAGCATTCAGAGCCACAGATGCACAATCCTGTCGAAGAGGATGAACTTACTAACAAGCCCTAAGTATTCTGATTTAATGTCAAGACCTGAATCTCCCTGGGAGCTGGGATGAACCCCACTGACCCATGAGCTGGACACAAAATGGGACCTGCAACTGGAGGACAGGTAGAAACTAGCAACGGAAGCAGGCCCATGACAGCACAATGACGAGACTCAGGCAGCAATGACGGGAGGGAGGACAACGAAGAAGAAAGGAAAAGGGAAAAAGGGGAGATGACTGCCGAGACCACTCTCATGAGAAAAGCTGGTATTACCTATATATGCTTTTTATATATGTATGTATGTATATAAAATCTCACATACATTATCTATTATACATATAATATATATACATGATCTCATGCACACAATCACATATTTTGTCTATTATATAATAAATGTATCCACATATAATATGCCCCCAGTGACACTATCATGCATCTCTTAAGTATATCATAGTCATCAATCAATCATTGGTATTGCTGGACCAATATTTAACGCCCACCCAATTTCAGGACAAAGAACTTGGAAAGCTCATTACACATCAAGCCCAGCGAACTACATCGGTGTTACTCAAACTGAACAGCTTTGATTTACCAGACCCTAATGAGCTAAGTTCAAGCATTATGAGTAAAAGGTTAGAAGTTTAACAAGTTGATAATTTCTTATCTGTTGAATAGAATAATAACAGGCTTGTGTTTTATTTGGTGCTTTTATATTACATTGCATAAATTAATTTTATTGCATTTTATGAAAAATATCGATCTGCAATAGGTTGAAAAGAGGAGGTGGAGTGAGGGTACTTTGACAAGTTCTTCACTGCAGAGAGTTTGAGAAGCACTGCTCAGTTAGATGTAACCCTGCCAGGAGCTGCCCAGTTAGGGGCTAACAGTGGTCACATACTAGAAGCTGGCATGGGCTGACAATGGCACATAAAAGATCAGAGGCAACTTGAATTCTGTTGTTTCAAGCTGGTCACAGACATAAAACATTGGAAGCAGTGGCTTAGGGATTCAACTTCTCTTATTTATTAGGATAAGTGCATTTGGCAGTATTATCTAGGGGGCAATAAAAATGTCCCCATTTCAGGAAAAAATAATCTTTTGTTATTAAGATTAACGAATGGAGAGTAAATACTTTCTAGTGTCCACTTCAATCCTAAAATTCTCTCTCTTGAGTCTATTGTTGACTTATTGCCACAAAATATGCTAAAATGGGTTCATCTACAGTTTGAACAATAGTTTATTTGACACTGGAATCAAAGGGAGAGTTTTCAGATAAACTTATCATCTGTACTATACCCAACATGGTGTAAGTTTGAAGCCCTCAAATATAAGAAATAACAGGGAAGGCATTGCTTCAGAAAAAGGAATTATTCCTTTGAGAGACAATAAAAATGATGAATGAACGAATGAATGAATGAGGAAAGGAGGAAGGGAGGGAGGGAGGGAGGCGGAAGAGCAATTTCATTTGCTTGGAGAAATGAGGTACACAATTAATAACATGAGTTATAAATGAGGCTATGAAAAGGTTGAAGTTTTATTTGAACAAAACACAAGTCATCAAAGATGGCAAATTAGCAAATTCTAATGTGATGTGATTCTGAGTGAAAGAGTGGGATTTGGTACTTCAGTTGCTGAGATGGGGTGACCTCTTCACAGTTTTAAGTAGACTGTCCATTATAAGCATAAATTATCACCCCATGAAACTCTGATAGACTGGATACTGACCTGAAAATTAACAATCAAGCATTCACAGGAAAAGAAAATATAAAAGAGCCCCTTTGCTTATAACCAGTATGGTGCTGATTAGAAGAAAAAAGAATTGAAACCTTAGCAATTTTTAAATTGCTATTATTAAAATAGAAATTAGGTGAACCGGCGATTAGAAATATAATGCTTCCCCTGTCATAAAAATCACTTTCCCCTGCCTTGAAGATTTGTTGATAAAGGCCAATTCTTTTTTTTTTTAATTTTTTAAATTTTAATTGTTGTTCTTAAGGACACATGGACAAAAACTAGTGGGGGTGGAAATGGGAAGGAGGTGGGGAGGGCTGGGGCGGTGGGCTGGGATGGGAGCAAAAGATAAAGGCCAGTTCTTATTGGTAAAGTATTAGTAGCTGAGCAAGGAAGAAAGCTGTGGGATTTAGTTTTGCAGTTTAATAAACTGTTCACCAATGAATTGTTATACCAAATAATATTGTGGCATGTTTCCTAAAGTGAATCCAATGGGGATTTTTTTCCCCCAAACCATCACATGTCATCAAAAATGTACCATCAGGTTTGGGTATATGCATGTACCCAAATGCATGCATAGAAATTTTTTCAATACAGCTGTCACTGTTTGTGAAAGTCACAGCACCATCATGTAAACAATACATCTCAGTCCATACAGTTAGAGTTAACAGCATTTAAAGTTCTGAAATATCTACATAAGACACAGTAATTCTGTCCTCCCAAAATAACCTGATTTCAATAGTTTACAATATTATTTGTCGTTCTCTCATGAATTAAAGCCCTTTCCTTTAAGAAGTGTTTTCTTTACTAGATAGTTCAATCCAAAAAAGTTAAGGCCTTTAAGGGAATCCCTTTAAAAAAGTAGTTAAAACTGTTTGGTAACATACTCCTTAGTGAGAACAGAGGAATGCACAACTCTCGAGAGTTGGATTTTCTGAAGCACATGTACAACTCTACTTTTTGATAAAGTATTAGACAGTATTTGCATTATGAAGAATATATCCATGTGTGTATATATTCTCTGATGAGCCCAATAGTGTATGTGTTTTTTCCGGGATTTAATCATTGCCTTTCTTTATTCCCTTTGCCTAGACTCCTCGCAAGCTCTCCAATATTTAAAACCATTTCAGATACAGGTTTCTTAGGGTCAAATACTAGAGTGACCCTTTGTCCTGGAGCCTCACCTCCACTGCTCCAACCCGGGGTGGCTGCTCTCTAGACCTGTCAAATAGCTATTGTCCTGTGATTTTCCTGTCCTGCTGGTTCCCATGCGGCTACAAGGCATCCTATGTCACTCAGGTTCTTAATCCCTTGCATATGGTACATTTATTTTTCTCATATAAAAACCTTTGGGATCCACTCCTCATGCCTAGAATTCTAAAATTTCATGATAATATCTTGGTTTCTTTATTCATTAATTTGGTTCACACTTAGAATGTGGAAGCTTGTGCCCTTCAGTTCTGAGACAATTTTTATCACTTCAAGAATTTATTTTTTCATCTGTTTTGCTTTTTCACTGAAAACACCATCAGTTGGATATTCTGTGGTTTACTTGTTTTTCCAGGATATTCCCTTAATTGGTCAAACCTTTCTGTCAATTTTCATTGTTTCAATTATTTTTTTTAATTTTCACACAGTCTCTCTCATTTTAATTGTTCCAATTGTAATGACATTACATTCTTTTTCAAGGATGCAGTGTCTTCTCTTATTTGTCTAAGTTAATAATACATTTTTGCCGGAGTCCTTTTTTTCTGTTCAACTAGTACTTTAGTTCCTCCGAGCTCCATTTTAGTACTTCAACCCCTTGCTCCGCCTTCTTCTTTGCTGTTGAAGTATACTGCAAAGACTTGAGAATCCTTGGCTCTACTTAAGAGTGAGGAAATAAAATACTGACTAGGAACGCTCTGGCCAAGAACTGCATGCAACTTATTTACCAATGCATTTCACTGCCAGGTGAGCAGGCAGGGGCCTGATCCTTCAAATACCAAAGATCTGTAGGTCTGTTTAGTAGATCCAGTTTCTCCAGAAAATAAGATTTCCCCAATCTCCTGTTCTGGAGTTCAAAGCCTGCGTGCCAGTACTCTTGGAGATACACAGTGGGACATGGTGTGTCTATGCCTAAATCTCTGTAGTTCAATGTCTCCATAGACTACATCTCAGCTTTAAGAGTAGGAATACACTAGTAATTAGAAGTCCGCTCATACAAGGGAAGGGAGCTTGTGGAACTATAACATATTGTATTTTGGACTTTTTGCAAACTCCCTGTTTTGTCTCGTATTTCACTCCCAGCTTCTGCAGTATCCAATACTGCCAATTCCTGTCTTTTCCAGGGTTCTAAAGAGTAAATTTGTTTTGGCTTGTTGGAACTCCTTCTGCAAGCAATGAGTATGCAACTCTTTCTGTTCCAGTAATCCCTCCTTCCGATTGACGTTACCCAGAAATTGAAGGCATTTCCAACCCATTACCTCTCCTCTACTTCTCCTTATGTGGGTCTCTGTGCATTTTATTCCTTCAGTTTCAGTGGGGTGTTCAGCGAAGAGTGGAAGCAAACACATTTGCTCAAGTTGTCATGTTTAATTGGAATCTCAAGATCTTTTCTTCTATGTCAGAAAATGTGCTAAATAAATCAAGTCATCTGAATTTTACCACAGAAAAGAACCATATTAGTCATATTATTCATTCACCCTCCTGATTTAAAATAAGAATTTGCTTTTGGAGGGGGGGTATCCACAATCCTCAAACCAAAAAATACGAACAAACAAGAGACTGGTACATATTTACAAATAATTTAACTACCTAATATGATTCTTAATATTTATTTAGTCCTGGGGGTGGGAGGGGAGCCTCAAAAGGGCTGCTTCCCTCTGGGGGTCCACTTTTTCCAATTCAGGGGACCGAGCCTATCATTCACCTACAGAATACAGAGTGTTACTCCCTCTCCTCGGCATCTGTCAGAAATTCTCCTGCTAGCTCTCCCTTGGACGCGACAATGCCACATCCCAACAGCTGAACTCACCGGGAGAAAGGCATGCACGACGGGGCAAGAAAGCAGGACTATGACACAAAGCACTGAGAGGAAGTGGTTTGCCTTGCAGCTAGGCTGCACCCTCCGCATCACCGTAAAGAAATCCCTTGCAGTATACTGAAATTCCAGCCGGGCTTATCACAGCACGCAACAGGCAAAGGACACAGACGAAAAAAGATAGCTTTATGACAGGAAGCAATAGTTGGTGTTGGATTTCAATTGAGGTTTGAGCCTACTTCATGCATTTCACTCTCTATTGATAATATCAATTGAAAATTCACCATGGTTCCATTCAGTTCCCAGTTAAAGTCAGTAAAAAAAAGTAAACGCAGGGTCCATACAAGGTCAGTATTGATTCTACAGAGGTCTCCTTTTCTTAAAATTAAAAGCTTTCATAAATTGAACTAAAAAAATAAAAGGAAAAAAATAAATGCCTGCCTCTCAAAAATATGTGGGGTTTGAGATGAGCGCAGGAAAAGATATACAAGGTTTATATTACCCAAAATCCTTCAGTTCAAAGTACAGCCTACTTGTCACATTCGTCAGGCAGTTTTGAGCAGCATACACCAGAGCATGGGAGGTCTCCAGCTAATCAAAGCATAGTTTTCCCAAATTTTCTACTCACAAAGATTGATTATGCCATGTTTTTCTGATCAAAGAATCATTTAGATACCTAATGAGTTTACCAAATATTTTTAATTATAATGGATGCTTAGGCAGTGTTCAATGAGTTGGTAGGTGCAAATTTCAATTTTAATAGAAAAAAATGCTACAGAATTGTTAAAATCTGGATTTCATTTTGAAATGCAGGGCCCTGTATGAACCACCCCATGAATATGTTAAAAGCCAATTTTTAATAATGGAAAGAATAAGAAGAGGGACCGCCTCTTCCATTACATTTTTAAGTCTGCCCTAACAGTTACAGCCCAGGTCTACATACTTCATAGTGCTGTCAAAATCGACTTGCTAATGACAATGGCTCAAAGTCCTGGTACAGCTTGCTCCTCAAACGTGCATCAGATAATGAGAGCTTATGCACACAGTGTGTATGTTGTAGGAATTAAATGAAGACAAGATAGGGCACCTTCTCAAGAGCAAAGAATAGCATAAAGTTTATGCTGAGCAATGAAACAACCATTTAAGCCATGAGCGTCCAATAGCATTAAAAGATTTTGACTTACTGATTCTGGGGAAAGGCTTATAACGATGACTTAACAAGGTACAATATTTTCGGGTTTTTTGTTTGTTTTTATTCAACAAGGTACATTATTTTTTTGTATTTTTCCCTAAATATAACTTTATTTGTATTTTATAGGCAAGTTTTTGTTTTTTTATTAAATTTATTGGGATGACATTGGTTAAATAAGGTTATAGTATTTCAGTATAGTACCAATCTTAAACAGATGTGCAACAATTAAGTATTTATAACTGCCTGGAATGTAATAAAGGCTAAAGAGGTGGTTCTTAAAATTATTCTTCAGGGACTGCCAAAGAAATAACTTGGTTTAAAAGAAAAAGGAAGTGTAGAGTATAGACACCCACTTTCCTCTAGCTGGCGCTTTTCCTCTACGATCTAAACAAGTTTTACATCACCCCTAACGATACTCTTCCTACTGCACCAAATGTGTTCACACATCACCCACAACACTGCTCCTGAGCCCTTTGAGATCAGGAAAATAGTAGGCATCTTCGTGTCCCAAATACTTGACTTAGCCTATGAAAGCTACACCATGAATGAATAAGGACACGTGCCCAAATGCGGCAACCTAGGGATGAATGTTGATTTTATTTCTCTATCTAAACAATGAACTTCCTTAAAGCCCTTTGGTAACAGTCTAGGGCAAAAACTTAAAAAAAAAATAGTTTACCCCTCCAACAATTTTAATCAAATGGAGGTGGTAGCCTGGAGCATTTTGTTAAAAAGGATTCTAATAATGAACTTGGGGATAGTAGAATAGTTTGGAATACTTTGTGGATGTAGAAAGAGGGCAAATCAAGTACAATCAATATTCTAAGCCTATATTTAACAGTTTGATAGTCTTAAGTGTGTAAAGCAGGACATCCTGGTGCCATGACATGACTGAAATTGTTTTGATCATGAATAAGCAATAGCACATTTATGAAAGTTAAATTCTTTCTTTTTTTATGGGCATACATGTTAGCTAGAAGACAGGCAAAGATAATTTGCACAATAGCTCACTCATAATTGTCATCAACAAATTGTCTGCAATAAAAAGAGTAAACACAGAGAAAAGGGGAGTCTCAAATCCCTCAAACATCAATTATTAATGACTGATTACATAAACAGTGAAAACAAATGAAGAAATATTTTCTCAAATAAATATTCTAAACATGTATTATAAAAGGACATGCATTTTTGAAACTTCCTAACCACCAGTCTTAGCTATACTTCCGGTCTTAGTGAAATAATGTAAAACTGTATACAGAATATTAATATTTAATGACTTACTTAAATCTCTAAAAATGTATAATTTACTTGTCAAATGATTTTCAAAAAATATAGTTAATCACTAATTAAATAATGGAACGTGTGGAACCTTATCTATTAATTGGTAGTAATTATAATTTTCAATAGCTAATCGTTTACTAATTTTAAAGTAAAATAAATGATTAATATAATTGCACTGGGACAATTAAGGGTATTTTACATACTTATTCTCTTCCAAGAATACATTTTATTATTTCCCTAGAAAACAGGACTATGATTAAAGTTAAGATAATTCTCCACAATATGACCATATTCATTTTCAATGCCAATAAAAAAATTATCATTCAGAAAAAGTTAGACTAGAAACATGTTACAAACAAACATGTTTCTCTAAACAAATTAAAACTAAGGTTTTAAATTTACATAATGCTGTAAAATTTGGATATCAAAATATCTATTAACTAATAACTTATTTTTTAAAAAAGAGACATAAATATCAGATTAAAGAAGCCCCTCCCCTCACTACCCCTCCATGTAATCAAGAAATAAAAGCACAGTATCCATCCTACAAATTAACAATATTCTGGTTTTCAGCTTCTAGCTCTAAATCTCTTATGCTCTTCTTTCTTTTTCTCCTGTCACCACACATGAGTCTAGGTTCTAATCAACCTTGGAACTAAGTACCCACAAAAACATTTAGCCATGTAACTGCTTGGCATTAAATCTATTCCCAAGTTACCTGTCTTAAATGACATCACATTGGGTAGCAGCTTAGCCTGCCTCCTCATTCTCAGTACACACACCCATCCATCCTTGTTTCCTAGCTAATCAGGCTCAATTGCATCGTTGAATTCTGCCATCCTGTGGATGCAGTTATGCCCATCTGACTTTACATGCCTTTACTAGTCACTTATGAGTGGGTCAAGAGAAGTGAGAGCTCCTGAATCACAGTCCAATTCTCATACCAAAGACAAGACTGAGAGCCTAGATTAAGTCCTCTTATTTTATACCATAGGGCAAGAGAAACACAAGAATTCTATGCAGGGGCTGAAAAATGATAAGGTTATACACCCAGCCTGGTCATCTCTTCCTAATCCTTACCCCAACCATGTTTCACCACTCCTACTCATGAACTGCTGAAAACTATGTTCGCTGTTAGAGGGTAGGTTAATGTGCATGACTGATGTGGTCACTTGGATTCTAGATTTGTTTTCAAGACCAGTCTTACCAATAATGGCTTGGTTCATTCTAAAGCATGTATCAACTGTCTGTATGACCCATTACATGGTGTTATTTCAAAGGGCAAAAAAAAAAAAAAATCACTGGGCAAAAATATCAAGCTAAAAAAGAAAAAAATCATTCTTCTATGCAATTTAGCTTGACTCCAAGTTTTCTTTGTTCATCTCTGACAAAGTCAGAACCAAGGACATAAAGACATTTTAGAGTAAGGAAAACTAGAATTGAATTCTCTTGACAAAAACTCAGGAAATGGTTTCGCTTCATCTAATTGATCCACTCTGCAACTGGAAAAATGATCAAGAACAATCTAAAGGAAAGCACAGAGTTCATGCCTACAATATAATGTAGGGATGCATTAGAAAGAGCGAAGTACGTGCCCCGTACAGAAAAGTTCCCTCGGCATATTGTTTATGAGAAAGCAAGTTGGAGAAAAGTATGGGTAGTATACATCCCTCGGTTACCTAATGCTTAGTAGATAAAATTATGTTACATGTACGTTTGTACATGAATAAAAATACAGAGAAAATACATACAAGAAACTGTTCGTCTACACTGGAGTGAATGACAAACTCCTATCTGCAAACTTAAGTGCCCTGACATGTATCAATTTTTCAGTAAAAGCATGTTTTAAAAAGAGCACCATGCAATGATCTCTGTTAAAATAAATAAATAAATAAGCACAAAAGTGCTGAGACACAGGTGGCTGGTTGTCTTAAGTGTTCTATGTTATGGTCCCTCATTGAAGGAATGTCTAATATTCCAACGAAAGTCTAAGAAACTGACGAAAAACATTCCCTCCTTACTTCCAAAGAAAAGGTACAAATATTGTTAGCTGTTTAATATTCAAATAATGGATAGATTTTATTTATCCAAGGAGAAGGAACACTACTTTGTGTCTGTAGTTTCAAGTCTCAAAGGTTTTATTGGTTCTTTGTTTTTGTTCATTTAGTTGGTTTTGGTTATTTCTATTCTTGGGCCATGTCAAGTAAATTATTCTAGAAGTTATTACATCAAAAACACAAACAGCAAAGCATCCAAACAGATAAATGAGTATAGATAGGGGCATTAAGAACTACATTTACTTAGTTCTAAAAAAAAACATCTCAAATAGAGCTAACGGGCTGGCAGTGGCGTGTTAGATTTCTAACTTCATTACTTAGAACACATTGCTTCCCTATTAAATATGAAAATGGTCATGCCTCTAATATCTTGTTTCATTACCACCTAATAGCCTCATAGACTAAATTACATTATTAACTGCATGGCAAAAAAAATGGCTTCGGTATGGTTTATAAGCCAAATAAGATATCATAAAAATCAAATTAAACCATTCACTTGGACACGGAATTTAGAGAAGGCAAAAATCACACACCAGCATGCGGAACAATGGCTGAGTTCCTGCAGTAGTCTAAACTAGCTAAGGATCTCAACCAAATGCATTACTCTTCATCTAATTGACAGTGTTATCCCCAATGAACACCTCTTTAGTAAACGGCTCAGTATGGAAACAGTGACTTAACGTAAAGCAGGTGGCCAATTTAGAGAAGGAAACTCATCGAATGACGGAAGAAGACTATGAGCTTGACAGAGCAGTCACAAAGCTGCATGGAATTATGAAAAGTCATATTAAGGAACAGAATTGTAAAATTGTACTACTACTACTAAGATATAAATATACAAGCCACTGGTATTTAATCAGCCTCAGTCTCTCTTGCTTAAATAACTTTAAATAATCCAAATAGGGAGCAATAGGTATCCATATGCAACTCAATACAAAAGGAAACTGACTTGGAGATTAGGGCCTTTGACCATAAACCATGTAAACATGGATGTGAACGCACCCTATTCTCGGGATCTCTTGACACTTGGATAAAAACAAATAATGAGGAAGTATGATAAGAAATGAAAAGCAGCCAAAAAATTCAAAAGTATTCAAATCTATTTTCAAGAGACCCTGTATTTAAAAAAAAAAGCAGAAGCTATAAGGTTTTATAATGTGTTCTGAAGTATTGCCAATTTCACAGAAGACAGATGTGAAACGACTACATAATTAGGATGCTTAGGTATTTTCTAAGCCAAAGTAACTTTCTAAATGGATTGTTTATTACACTATTACCCAGTATTCCACATAACTTTTATCGAGTATTCAAATAGTGGGGTTACCATTTTCTCCTTAGCTTTTCCTTTTTACCCAAGATCGGGAGCTAAACATCACTCTTCTACCTGCCTACCCCAAAGACCTGACATCCCGGTGAGAACTCTAGGGAGGCAGATTCTTTGTTCCTGAACCACGGGTTTGCATCCGATTTGGATGCTGTCACCAGTGCCACCAGCACGTTGTTCGGAATTCAGGCTGAACTTTGAGTCCACCTGACGTCTTTCTCTATTTATGTAGATGCTTGTTTACAAGGAACCATTACTGTAATTTTTTTATAAAATTCCAAACATCACAAAATCAACCATGAAACATTTTAACGGAGGATAGCTTAACCACAGTTAGACTTCATAGTGCTTGGCTGATTTCAAAAGCAATCACATCCACACCATTGTGGCATGACCAGAAGAAATAAATAAATAAGTGGCGTTGTCTTTGCTTTCCATAATAGAAGTATGACGTCCCGTGTCCGAAGGAAGAGTCTCCCTCCATGACAAAAGAGGAGCCGGGACCTTGAAAACATTCACAGAAGGATTGTGAGGAGAAACCGAATGCTGTATTTAAATACCTAAAGAATCATTTCATGAAAGGAATGTTGGTTTCTTCTCTATGTCTCTACATGGAAAATGAAGAGGGCAGAAGATGCAGCTAGCCATACTTCACTCCCTGCAAAAGAATTATCTGAGAAACAAAGCCATCCAGACACAGAAAGTGGGTTAAAATCACCTCCTTAGACACTGTGAGGTCTAGCTGTCACTGCCCTGTCCCCTTTGACCCTGGAAGTCTAGGCTTTGGGGCCATGGTTAAGGCAATGTCTGGATTCCTAAGGAATAATGATGCAATGGTGCTTAACTCCCTGTGACTCAACAACTCCTTTTTATATCTGAAATGAAATTCAATAACAATATAACCTAACTACTCACATATATTTTTTATATCAGTAAAATGGACTAACTATAATATAAAATGATTTTACGGTCTGTAAAATTTGTTTGTACTAAAATAATAGTAGTTCAGTACATGAATGCTTAGGCCAGATTTCCCAAACAGGCCATGAAAATAATGAGAGGACAGCTACGACTACCAACGGACCCAATGCGTCATAGCAGTTATTCAAGTACCAAAAGCAGCTTAGCCATCAGTAGCACGATTTGTTACAATAGCGAATATTGCTTGGTAAAATATGGAATACAACCAAGGGTAGTCTTTCTTCAATGCATATGGTAGTTGCACTTCTGAAAACTTCACAAGCATATTCTACCACCATCCTCTGCTCTAGCTGGGTATAAAGGGACTGCCTCGTGTCTATGGGAAAGTCTTTTTTAATGCAGAAGAGAGTTAGTGTCCAAACTCAGAAAATTATACAGGGGTTTTACTTACAGGAATATCTTCAAGAACATTCGAAAGGCTTGCAGGATAAGAGACAGCTCTGTGCATCACAGGGAGTCAAACAGCTGCAGTCTCTGATGACTACAAACCAGTGGCACCCACTCAACTACAGTGTCTCAGACACGTCATTGCCGTGTTTCCGGAGTGCTCTTTGGGGGATCCTGTTTTTGATCACAGTTATAGTTAATTTCATGTGTTACTTCACTGGGTGGACTTCCCGTGAGGGTGTTTCCAGAAGAGACTAGCATTGATCCAGTAAACTGAGTAAAGAGGTCCGCCCTCACTAACGTGGGAGGGCATCATCCAATCCTTGGAGGGCCCAGACAGAACAAAAAGGCAGAAGAAGGGGAAATTCTCTCTCTCCCTTCCTGAGCTAGAACTGCCATCTTTCCCTGTCCTCAGACATCCGAGTTCCTGGTTCTCGGGCCTTCAGGTTCTGGGGCATAAAACCAGAGAGCACCAGTTCTCAAGCCTTCGGATTTGGACTAAATCACATTGCCATCTTTCCCGGGTCTCCAGCTTGCAGATTGCAGACTGGGGAACTTCTCGGTCTCCATTACCAAATGAGCCAATTCCTGTACTACATCCTCTCCTCAGATACACATTCTCTGTTTCTCTGGAGGGCACTAATGCCCACACCCCAATAAGATGGACCTTCATCTGCAGATTCTTCAGCGAGAGGAGAAGTCAAAAACCCAAAGCTGAGGGGACCTGAGGCAGAAGGAAGTAGGGAGAAGGAGGCCTGGAGGAGTACCCTGATTGGAGGAACATCAACTAGGGTGTTTTTACATGGTTTCTGCAGCTCTGTTTCTCCCCTGAGTTTTAAGGGTGCAGAAGCAGAAGGAGGTTGTAGTTTAAAGTTGGTAACAGATGGTATCCAAGCAGAGGCCAGATGACTGACTATTCACAGGGAAGACAGGAGTAGGGATTTGGACACCTAGGATTCTGTGAGACTGGGCACAAGGGTTGTTCACCATGGTAATGGGTCAAGTCAGACTTCCTAGGAATCCAGGGGAAAGTTGTCAACTTTCACAGCTAGTTTACATGCCAACAACCCTCCCACAATGTGCTCTGTTCCTATGGTGACCACATCACTCATCATCTTAACCAGGTCACTCCTGACAGTGCAAGTGGATATTAATAAGTGACATGATGCAATAAGTATAAACCAGGACTGCCCAAGGCAAAGCAGGACCCATGTTCCACAATATCTACTTTGGAATGGATGTCTAAGTAAGGAAGAACCACCAAGGAAAGCCACCTATTCAGTAGGATTACTTAGTAATCAAAGAGTTATTATTGATTACTTAGTAATCCTACTAAATCAATAATATCCCCACATGACTGCTCACCCACTCAGGGCATTTTTTCCTTCTACATTTGTAAAAACTCAGAAATCAAGATTATGGCATCAAGAAAATAGTTATAACTTACTTATAATCCTGTACATTTTCCCAAGTCATGTTTGTATATGACTAAGTTTGTACTAAAGCATATGTTCTTTAGATTGCCTCTAACAATATCAATTATGGTTTATAATATGTCATACTATTACCCCAAAGGCTTCATTAATTTAGAAAACCACATATAAATATATCCTATTATATATGATATTAAAAATGTGGTTTCAAAGTCATTTGATATATATAATCTTATTAGAGTTGGTCATCTGAAGTGAGAATAAACATGAAGGGGTATATTCATATTCACCAAAAAACTGGCCATTGATGAACATGCTTATGTTTATATTTTAAGTTTTACAGTGAAATAGCTGTTTTAAAGTCATTCTTTATGGAAAGCAGAGATATTTACATGTTAAAATGTTGTCTCTATGATTTTTAACATTTTGTAATGCTCACAATTTATATAATACTCAGACCTTCTAACATTTTTTCAAAAAAGTACATGGTTTGTATTGCAAATAAGAATTATTTGTGTACAATCTGCCCATAAGCTGCAGTCTTTTAAAAAGAAATTGAGGCCTCTTTGAAAGAAAGAAAACACTTGAATTCATCCATTGTTCAATACCTTGCTCACAGGAGTACCTACTCAATAAATGCTCATTAAGTTAAACACTGGACTACTCACTGACTGGCTGAAGGAATGAACCAGCAATCACTCACAGGGGAATGTTTAAGGAGATAATTAGTCAGTGATCATAAGTGTTCCCAGTGTAAATAAAGCAAATGCATCTAAAACACAATATTGCACTGAAAATATAGTCCTGCAATTTTCCCTCCTTATATTCTTAGTCAAACACCATAAAGAAGCACTAAGATTATAAATTAAGATTATGCTATCAAGTCTTATTTATCTGTACCGAAATTTCAATAATTAAATTATATACAGCGATAGACCCATTTATTTAAATTCAGTTCAACAGTTTCTTCCAGTGTTGGAGGATATACTATGAACCAGTAACTTCTCAGTCACTGTGGGTATAAAAGCATAATTTATGCCCTCAAGCAACTTTTTGCCTAACAGTACATTTATCAGTTAAGATGAGTGTTATAAAAGTTTATCATACTCAAGCCTCATGACTGTTAATATTAATCAGGAGGTAAGTTTGGTTGATAACATTTGTACAGTGTTTTCTAGAACCATCCTCAATCACATATATAAACTCATCTTGGGTTAATAGGATGGAGCTAAGAGAAGGATCCCTTCCCACTTCACTTGTGTCTCTTTTCATGCATAGTTATGAATGGTTTCTAATTAGCATATTTATTACAATGATTATTCCTTCAATTACTCTGAATATTTTCAACTTTTCCTCTTGCACTCTAACTAATCATTGATTGAATTTCTTATGTGGTGAAGATTACTAAGCAAAGATAAATTTCATCCTACTTCCCATTTGATTCATCATAAAATATGAATTAGTTGAAGAGCCAGACGATGGCATGTTAATGTATAATTGTGAAATAACAGTAAGAGTACATGGTCACTTTTGGCAGACAGGATTTAGGCTGATTAGACAAACATATGTCCACCCATACCATGAAGTACAACTTCTACTACTACCACTTACAAAATATCTTGTTAATTGTATCTGTCAACTCTTTCTTTTTCAATTCAGGATAACTGGAGTAAATACAAGCAAAATTTCACAATTGGTTACCAAGGGAAGTTAGGATACCTCTTTCATTGGCAATATCCTAAAACAAGACAGCAATGTAAAAAAAAAAAAATCAGAACCATTTACTGAGCTTCAGAGCACTGCTCATCTTGTAAGCTTCATTTATTGCTCTTTTAAGCACTGGGGTTATAAAGATAGGACATTTTCTCTTGCTATTAGAACTTAAAGTTCAGTACAGGACACTCATATTTGAAAAGAAAACAAATATTCATGTTAGAGAATATACTAAGGTTCCTATAGGGTCACAAAGATTAGCTTCTCAAATATATGGCAAGTTATTGATGTGCAATTTCAAAAAAGACAGAGAGACCAAATGACTTGACAAGAGTCCTTTTAATCCCATGATTCAATGAATTTAGCTTCCCTTGAATACTGAGTAAATTAAGTTGTTTTATAATGTTAGTTTCATATGACTCTAGGAGATAGGACATATTTGAAGTGAAATCTCAAATCAATCAGTTATATGAAATATTTTACAACTATTTTCTATAGTAAGGTATTAAATGTTGACTTTTGCCCTTGAAATTGAGAGTTACTATATTCCAAATGTCCTCTTTGAAATCTTTTTTCAAGAACACAGGTCATCAGAGCCATCAAGCAGTTAAATAAAAGATTTTTGTGAATATGTTCAAGATCTGACTAAGCAATGAATGAAACCAGTTGTCCTCTCTTAATTACACATTGGCTAACAAATAGAATTTTCTCACTCAAAACTATCAGAAACCACTAATAGCAAAACCTTTGAAAATTAGCATTTTCTTTCTTCATTATCTTTCATCACAGGCTGGGTCCACATTTCAACTTTTTACTATAAAAATAATTCTGGTTGATATTCTGCTTCTAATTTGCTCTCTTTAACAAAAGACATTCAGTGGCTATATACTGGAATGTGACTGTTCAGTACCCAACTGCGTGATTACTTTACATGAGGCACCGCATGTAATGAGCCTTATTTTTCAATAATCTTGACACAATTTGGACTGCATATACAAGCCCTCCATTCATTTACATGGGAAATAAGCACATTTATGACTACCTTACTCTGTTGGTAATCTGTACACTTAGTGCCTTTGGTTTTAATATTTTATTTGCTAGTATAGTTCAGTGCATATGGGACATAGACAGTAGATTGCTTGATAAGCACATTTAGAAAAAAATGAGAAAAATAAAAACAAATCTGGAAAGTAGATTGCTTGATAAAGTCATTTAGGAAATATGAAAAAACTAAAATCGAATGTGGGATGCTTTTGATATGAAATGCAATCTGAACATTTAGAAGAATAAAGTTGTTAAGTCATCCATTACACATCTGTGAGCTCCAATGTGCGGCACCGTGACTAGAACAAGAGACAAGGAAATGCGTGAAAAGGAATAATCACTTGGGATGACATAACACCCAAGGAAGTAAGAAGAGGCTTAATGCTCTCTGCCTTCATTAGTGTCTCTGTGGCTTTTTCAAAGAGAGGTGGCGTGATTTTAGACAGCAGAAGACTCAGTCTCAGCCTCCCTCTCTGATTTTGTCACCTTAAATAAATCACTTAACTGCTCTCATCATTACAGAATAATAATGCCTCCCTCACAGAACTGTGGGGAAGATTAAGTTAAATGGTATATACCACTGATGAGATCGCCTAGCCTATAATGCATATTTATGAGGATTTTATTTCCTGCTCCCTCTTGTAAAAGTTTAGAGACATGATTGTTGCTACAGTCACCTACATGTTTGCAAACTAATGCCCTGAGCACAGCAGAAGACTCAGGCCCAGAAAAAGTAAGTGACTCAGCAGAGCATCCTAGGGAGTTGGAGACGATGTCTGTTTCTTGTTGCTGACTCTCTTAACAATAGCCACCAGTCGTGGTCCCAAAATGACAACAAACTGAAATCCCCATCAGATGCTCACCTGGAAACCTTATGTGTCTTTGGTCATCAGCCCAGGATACGCATTAGGATCCCTAGAGAAATTTGACAAACAACACGGAGCCCTAAACCCATCTCCAAAGATTCAGATTTCACTGGCCTGGATGAGGCCAGATAAGAGTGATTTTGTTTTGTATTAGGTGGCTCCTTGTTTCAGAGTGTCCCAAGTGTTTTCACTTTATAAACTACTGCAATATCAAGTATCTGAACCCTGGTCCCCGTCACCTACCCTCAACCCCACACTCTGAAATAAGGAGTAGGTATGGGTCCTCGTGTGAGTGTCAAATATCCAAAGTTCAGGAATCAAGACTGAAGGGTGGGAGGAAAAGGTGGTGTGAGAAGTTCTCCACCAGCATAAAGAACATAAAGATAAGCTGCTAAAACAGGGAGAGCAGCACCTCTCTGAAGTGACAAGAAGAGCTTCCTTGACCAATCTCGGTCTCTTTCGAGCCCTCTTCTACACTAGATCTTGTCCTTGGCCCGCTCAGCCCAATTTAGCAAGAAACGCCCACTCATCCTTCACGTCTAATCAAGTTCCTCATAGTAATTGTCCATCTACTGACCCCCTCACTCTGCCCAGAGGCCATAAATCCCCATCTGTCTCTGGCTTTTGCCCTGGCAATCCCATTATCCCAAACCCACCTCATGTGTATTAACTTATTTAATTTTCCCAACAACCATGAGGCAGGAATTAGGAAACCATGGTTCAAGTAGACTAAATGGGTTTCCAAGTTTACAAGCTACTAAAAGATATAACCAGAAATTGAACCAAAGTCTATATGATGGCAAAGCCTGAGTTTTCCCTCGACAGCATTCTGTTCTCCCCTCACCAAACCCTATGCCCTGAATACACAAGAAGGAACGAGACTGGGGCTGACATGAAGAAATTCCTATCTTTAACACCTGCTACGTATGCTTTCAGCCCACAGTGAAAAGTGGATTTTAATGGCAGACAAGTTCAACCGCAGAAATTATATTCAGGCATGTATGTTTCCCAGTGTGCTAAAGTTCTCCCTGGTCCTGTGTGAGATATAGTGACTCATCTCTGACATTCAGCTCCATCACAATCAACTTATTCTTTCATTGACTTACACTATACACAAGCATTATCAACATTTCCTTTTTCTGAATTACTTTGCTGTACACTCCTCACTGAATACAAAATGCCATTCTTAAAGAATGCACCGGAGAGTGGGCAAGGTCTTCTAATTCACATGGAAGTGCACTGGGGAAAGGAAATAGGGCCAAAGGATAACCAGCCCACTTGAATGGTATTCTAGAAATAAATGGACCATATGCTTTTCCATCATTTACCAATACAAACTAAAGATTTTTATAATCAAAATGACTAAAGTCCATTAATACACAGTATATCAGGCAGGGAATATCCCACCCATGTTAAAATTTAATGCTTAAAATATTAACAATGTATTAGCCAGAAAAGAAAGTGTTTCAGCCCTGGTTGGTGTGGCTCAGTGGATTGAGCACCTTCCTAGGAGCCAAAAGGTTGCCAGTTCAAATCCCAAACAGGGCACATGCCTGGACTGTCAGCCAGGTACCCAGTTGGGGGCATGCCAGAGCCAGCCAATTGATGTTCGTCTCCTTCCCTTCCCCTCTCTCTAAAAATAAATAAATAAACTCCTTTAAAAAAAGAAGAGAGTGTTCCCACAGCATTCCCACACCCCATCCCCATTTATACACAGTATTTCATAATACATTACTTAACACTTTCTTTATGCGTGCCCAGAGGAAAATAAACCATGACCCAATTTTGATCTCCTTTTCAGAAGTTTGAATAAATTATTTCTTTTAATTTTGTCTGATTAAACCAACTTCTTAAGAAGAAGCTTTGCAGGGGTGTTAAAATTGTTAATATAATCTTGTTCCTTAAACTACAAAATTCTGGTCATTTTGCCAAATGAACTATCTATTGTACTAGGGCTATGTAATGCTCCAAGAAATTCTGCCATTTATAGATATCAAGAGAAGCTGTCGTGGGTTTTGGATCTGGCTAAAGGAACCATGCCAACTGGCCAACGAAGGACATCCAGTGGCTGAAGCGTGTGTCAGAACCTTCTTCTCCCTCAGGCTCCCATAGCTATAAAGAAGCACATGTCCCCTGGGGCTGATAAGAACAAGTTAAATGAGCCAATGTTCAAACATGCGTCAGTATGAAGTGAACACAATTTATTCAAGGCTGTAGAAGAGGCAACATACCCCCTTCTATAATTCCCCTTGCCCTTCCTCTCTACCCCCTAATATAACTGTATAAACCAACAAATTCCAACAATGGCACCAAGCTCAGCATAGCAAATGCATGAGGAAAGAAACTCCAGCAACTGCGATGTTCCCACTCTCTAGAATAATATTTCTTCTTGCCTCTCCTATCAAGTACATATTTCAGTTATAGTAAATTTTGCTTTCCTCTGAAAACTTCTGAAGTTCCCTTCAGGAAAGACTTGTAGCACATTTCCAAGCATCACAATTTTGAGATGTAAATGTTCAGTCTGGGATTATTTATTTGCACAAAGCACCAAATTTCATACTCTGGGCACTTTGAAATCAGGGATATTGAGCTTCATATCCCCAGGATCTAAGAGAATAACAGTTGGCTAGTAGGCTTGCAATAATACTTATTGAGCGAGTAAATAAATAGATGAATGCATGAAGGAATGGATGGATGGATGGATGCATGAATGAATGAATGAATGAGTCAAGCTGAGATTTGGGTAATGTCTGCCACTTGAGCAGGGTTATTCTTCACATGGGATATGGATTTAAGCAAGTAAAGGATTTACTTAATTCTCCATAAATTTGCAGATAAGAAAGGGTCTCTATATTCTGGTCTCTATATTCTGTCCCTTATCACCATCATTCCTATTCTTATATCTCAATTCACAAAAAGAATTTGCTCAATTGAGAAATAATAAAACAAGACTAAATCAGTATCAACACTTACTTAGTAATATGGTCCTGAAAACAGAAGTTCAATGCATTGCTGAAATATCAACACCCGGAAACCCATTAATGTTGTAACTACATGACTCTCCACGCACTACACTTTCCAGCAGGTGCCCCTGCTTCCGAGCCATGCATCATGGTGATTTGGCTCCATGTTGTCACTAGTGCTACACAGATGATGACCTTGGGGTGTATTCGGAGATAGAATCCCTCTGCACTCTGCAGGTTCACTACCCTATTTCACTGGGAGTCATGGTTTTCCCAGGTGCTGCTGCACTGCAGCTTGGTGTAGCTGTTGATGTTAATTAATTTATGCAAATCAGCTAGAAACCATCCCTGATTAATGTCTCCACTGCTTTATTAATGCTGAATACTGCAAGTGACTATTGGACACGCATGACACAATAGCTGCTTAAAGACTAACTACTCATATGATTAATGTAGATCCTGAAAGGCAGTACTTGATCTCTTCTGGTTGACACTAACAAAATGTATAACTTAAAAAATAATTGCACCAGAAATAAAACTCAGTTTCACAAATTTTCTACATATGACACTGGCATCTAGTACCTTTAAAATAGCTGTGTGTATTTGCCATCTAAAAAATAATAACAAAATGAATAGCAGAGGAAGTGTAAAGTGCCTATTCTGCATTTCACATGCTTCAACAATCTCAACAGAACCACCCAGCCAAGCAGACAGGAGCGGCCATTCGAAGACTCTCACTTTGACCACTGGCACCAAAACCCAACTCTTAAGCACTCTGACATACGGACCAAAATAGATCACACAGTCAACAAAATGCATACAATTGGTAGAAGTCATTTTTATCACCGACCCTTCTAAATGTTTGTGTTTTCTGGCTTTATTTGTATTAATTCCTCCACTAGGCATTATGCTTCCATGAGGGCTAATTAATTATCTCACATCACTCCACACTACCCGCAAACACATTACCCATTAAAAAGGAGATTGTACTTAAATGTGTTTCATTGGTTGAATTTTAGAAATTTCGTTTCTATCCATTTGATGGAAGTCAAAATTATTTCATTCCCCTCCTTAGGTACTTTTCTAAGTGACAAATACTTACTGGAAGGCATTTTAGGTATAAAAGGGAAGCATCCGTTACTAGAGAACCCATGATTTTTATAAGGAGGATTGGAAGCAAGGTTTAAAAGAAAAGAATGACCCTATACAATCATTTATTCAATAAATATCTACCAAGTTCAAGGCACTGTAATTATATGGTTGAATACAATGAGCTCACAGTCTAATAGAATAACAGAAGTGTAAAAATAACTATAATTTTATAATTCATTTCTATTTTTAAAAAGATATAAGAAAAGAGGTATTGTGGTACCAAGGAAACTGATTACCTCTGCTTGAAGAAAATCAGCAAATGTTTCTTGACAGATACCTCACGTAGACTCCGAAAGATGAGAAAAGTCCATGTTGGGCAGGAGGAAGAAGGTAGCAAAAAGAACAGAAAACCAGAGCCCTGGACAAGTGTCTGAGGGAGGGAGAAGGAGTCTCCAGGACCCAAGAAGGTTTAGGAGGAAAAAAGACTGGGAAGGGAAAATCAGAGCAAAATTCTGAAATCCTTCAATGCTAAGCTAAGGTATTCAGTTCATATTAGAACGTATTACTTGAAATATTTATAATGAATCTACACATATGCAAGATCTCAGAGGTGGGAGGTTGTCATCCCTGATGTTTTTCTTCTCAAAAATTCTTTAACTTGAACATGAGACCATTCTGCACAGTGAACTAACTGTCCTTTCTGGTGAGGGCCCATGTCGGCATTGCGGAAAGAGACTGTGACCTTTGACCTGGCAATCCTACTATCATGGTGTGCTACTTCTGGAAAAAAAATCACTCTGTTTCTTTCTCTATTGTCTAATACTTCATTTTAACAAAGGGAGGATTAGGTCGAGTGACCCTAACACTTAAGGCTGTGTATTTCATCAAGCCAAAGTGCTGGCAGCCATATGATTGTAAGACTCAGGGACTGCCCTTGGCATGACCCAAGTTAACCACTTCCGCAGGAAGGCTGCACTCCACGCGCACATGCTTTCCTCTCACAGCATGTTCTTCATTTATACAAGTCATCTAGTGACACGGTCTTTAGTTTCAAGATGTGTCTTGTCGTAAGAAAACACCATAAATTAAAAATCAAATTGTAACTTAGTAGGTAAAAATAAAGGGTTATGATCATAAATAAGTAGTACAATTGAATCCACGTTTGGTGGTACAGTATATAATTCTTGGAGGAGGTTACCTTTTAGTTGAAGTGAGGCGGGCCAAATGGGGAAACATTTCACTTAAGATCATTTAGCTGTAAAAAAAAATCACCGGTGTAATTTTAAGGTAGAAGGATAAAGTATGGGGCCACTATAAAATAGACATACGCACACACACAGCAGGAAGCCCGGAGCAGTCAACTAAGTCAAGGCCAGGACGTGGCACACTGAGTCTATGGCACAAAAGGGCCACACTCTGATATGTGTGTGACTCAGCCTCTCTCCAAATATCTCTCCTCATCGCCAACCAGATTCCTGACCCTTCACTCTGCGTATCTTTTGTCTACCTCATATCTTCTCCCCGTAAGCATGGCTTGCCAAGACTCCTGCAGGATCCAACTGTCTGCCTCACCGTTGGTAACTGAGACATTCATGTGGTCTGTCAATTCTCCATACATCGCTGTTCCCTCAAGATGCTACCTCTCAGTTCAAAGTCATTAGATACAAGCAACCTCATTGGCACAGGGCACCTTTTCATACCGATGTACTGGCTCCTCATAGCTCAACGCCCACACTTTGTCCAATTAGTTGCTTCTACAGGTAGAGGACAAGGGGTGGGGACTGTGAAATGTGGAGCTCTGCCACGCCCTTCGGTAGAGACTGTGGGTAAGGCAGTCCCTTCAGACAAGGATGGCTCTGGAAGGCTTTTGTCATGTCCAAATTACAGGGTCCCAAGCAGAAAGAGACCACGTCCAGAGGCAGGGAAGAGAAAGGCACGCATGGGGAATCGCAAGCCCAACACAGTTACAGCACAGCTCCTGACAAGAGAACACAGACCACCACGTAGGACATTGTGTTAAAGGAAGACAAATTACGGTGGAAAGACTTGAGGAGCCTGCTGCCACGACCACATGGGAGAATATGAAGACTTCAACAAAGGCAGGGACAGTGGGATTAGAAGAGGGAAGATGGGTTTCAGAGGAGTCTGGCTGGCGATATTTACTAATCTATGTCATCAATTACGGGTAGAAAATGAAGAAGTCAAGGGGAACTCCCAAGTTTCTAATTTAGGCAACTGTGTAAAAGGCAGTGCAGTTCATTGAATCAGAAATGGAAGTTGGAGCCATTTATCACGGGGTAGGGAGGCGGAGGTGGCAGGGAAACCAGCGGAAAGGAAATGGGTGTGGGAAGGAAGATATGAGCCCAACTCAAGCAACGTTTAAGGCGGGTATGGTTTATGCAAGAAGAGCCAGTAGGGGGTCGGAAACAGGCCAGTGAAGCAGTGAGAGGGGGCTAAGCCAAAAATAAAGACTTGCTGACCATCCCTGATAACATTGGATGAGAACCCAGAAAATAGGAAGGAGGGGAAAAGATGGAGAACCCTGAGAGGAAGTTGTCACATCTTATAAACATTACTTTGCCGCTGACATGAATGGGCTCAACTCCCCGGATAGACTAGAATCAAGTTGCGGACAGGCATGTCCCTTCTTTCTCCCTGTGCAGGAAGTACCAAGTTCAGTGCCTGCGAGCATAAGACGAGAAGGAAATGCATGAACTTCGTTACACAGACACCAAAACAACTATTTCCTGAGGGGCAGAGATGTTTTTCTTTTTTGTTTTTTTCAGTAGGGGGTATGCGGAGGGAAGTTATTAGGGAATTTGGAGTCATTATAGGGTACTAAATACTAAATAACAGATTTATTAATAAAGAATTGATCCCTCCCAAGAGTTTCATGTGTATCGAATAACTAAAGACCTAATTATGTATTTGGAATAAGAAATTTACTTTCCTCTTCGCTAATTGAAAGCCTGAGTAAAAAAGACAAATGTATAAATTTGTCAAAACTCACCACACTGTTTAGATACTATTCATGAATTTCACTGTAAATAAAATAAACCTCAGTTTTAGAAATATACCTGTGATTGATGAGAAGAAAATAATTCACTATTAGTTTCTTTGTAAATTTCCCAACAAATACTCATTTACTGAGTACACACACATAATCCTTTTTAGATGTTCAAAATACATAAAATATGAGTACGACCAAAGCCCTTAGCCCTAAGGAGCTCATGGTGTTGGGCCAGGCATGCAAACAAATCAGCACAATGGATTATAACCAAAGTAGGAGCAGAATGCCACGGGTCCCACACAGCTCTATGAAACAATTCTGAACTTTTCTGTCTCCTCTGTGATCCTAGGTCAGATATCCAGGGGGAAATGAAGCTGAAAACCTCACTTCCTAAACTCATGAATGAGTACATCAGCACAACTATGTGTACTAATTACATATGTAACTCATCATAAGAGACACAGACAAAAAGGGAAACAGATGCAGGGTAGTCAGTGTGGATCATTCTGTTTCAATCAATAATACTCCCCCTAACTATATAAAATGCTGAGCAGAGTGGGCAGCGGGCAGGGGAGGGAATACGCTGGGAGAGGTTAGCTATTGATACTTTAAAAATGAATACCAAAAAAGGTCCATTATTCAAGTAATACTGCATCACTTTCACCAATTCTTCAATAACTTCAATAACTGCAATTCTACTCACGCAACAACTCAACTCTGACTTGAGGCCAGAGTAACAAACCACCCTGAAAAATATTCTGATGCTTCAAGTAACACAGTTCTTACTCAGAAAGGTAGATATCAGATTAATTTCTGATAAAGGAATCGCCTATAGAGTTACTGTTTTTTTCTGGATTTTCATTTAATAGAACTGTCAAAGTTTTCCCAAATAGTATAGCAAGTTATTTTTCAAAAGTTGGATAAAGAGATAAAATTGTTGATTGTTCTTTTTATTTCTAAGTATGTGTAATACCGGTGAGCACTACAGCTATTCAAAAAAAATAAAAGTAATTTCTACAAGGAATATAACTAGGCACACAGGACAAGATATCTTTAGCCAGCCATGCTGGTCACTGAGGCAATAACCTTTACTAATCCATTACATATTCTTTCCTAGAGTATCTTATGGTGTATGGTAATTTGAAGAAATGTACTGCAAAAGGTTTAAATACTAGATATTTAAACCCTAAATGAATATGGGTGTAAAAAAATTACCTAAGTATTTCACTAAAGGGAAAAGAATCAGTGTGATTATACATTTAAAGTAACTGCATATTTTAATCACTAAGGATAAATTAACTGCAAAGAGGAGATTCACATCTATTATAGACATATCAATCAATACGACGTATAAATTGTAATACTCAAGATTTATTCCAATTATGTTTATTCTGCTTGACACAAATATACACAGTTGGAATACCTATCATGTTTGGTAAGGCTTTCTTTGAATATGCATTTGCATATTTATTACAGTATTATTGCAAAAAATTCATTGTTTGGGTTGTTTTAGAGACTGAGATATTACTGAACTATACATTTTCACTGCTTTTAAAAATGCTGCTCCTTTTCTTAAAATGCTGGAATTCCCCTCAACTCTCTAAAAGCATCTTTCTTTGGATAAGACTTTTCATAAGCCTTGAGTTGCCACTTTAGTGGTGCATCAGATCAAAAATCTCAACAGATGTACTCACGTGAGGTAGACGCTATAGATCCACTCGAGAACATCGTGTTACTGTCTGCATTTTAAAGAGCCTGGGAAATCTCCATTTTCACCCTCCTCACAATACAAACAAACAAACAAACAAACGTACAAACTTTGAAATACAGTAAAGCTACTAGTCATTTACTAGCAAATCTGCTACGAAATGCCTTAAGAACGACAAAATTATTTTTGAATTTATCCATCATCACTAAATATTGTTATCATCCTTGAAAGATTAGGATATCTAAATTGAACTGCTACTGGTATACTACATTATGTTATATTTGCAAATATATATTTTAACTTACATATTTTTGCAATTGTCTTTTGTTTCTGACATCCATACATTTGGAACCCACAAATATTGAACAGCAGACAAATTATGATAAATGATGTCTTTCTCGAGATGAAATCTCTCTGGATGGGAAAGAGCATTGCACATTCGACTGATGTTATTCCTCCCCGGCATCCACTGCAGTATATTTTCATACTCATGGTAATTGACTGGTAAATTATGGGAAATTACTTCATGCTTAATATGTACTGCTGTAGGGATTCATATTCAAAGATGAAATGGCAGGTGGACAGACCTGATAAAAAGCAAGTGGGATTAAAATGTTGCGGGGACAGGTAGTGCAAATTACTGTCGCCTAGTGATTAAGACTACTGGCCACAGAAAAAAGGCACTTAAAAATATAATAGA
Source organism: Anoura caudifer (assembly GCA_004027475.1). NCBI lineage: Eukaryota > Metazoa > Chordata > Mammalia > Chiroptera > Phyllostomidae > Anoura > Anoura caudifer. Next base: position 28,055 of record PVKU01008825.1, on the reverse strand, counting down.
TGAATAAATCGCTCTAAGGCACCAAGAATCAGAACCGTACAGCAAAATGCTGAACTGTAGACTGAGAACTGTAAAGCCCCTGTTGAAAATTAACACGTTTGGTTTAGAAACCCGCTGAGCAACAGTATAGGTGGTTCCACGGGTAAAGCCACGCAAAACAGCACAGAATCTGAATACAGAAGACTCGGCTGGGACGATGAGACAATGACATTTTTTAACAACCGTTGATGGCATGTCACTTGGTTCACACTGCCATCACTAAGGCACAAATGACAACCTCACAGGTCAGGGCTCCAAAGCAGAGGTCTGACAACCAAGACACAGATGGAATAGAAATGTCCAGACGGTTGACTCTAAGAGTGTGTAACCCCTGAGTCCAAATGCTAGCCTGGCTTCAACCTACATCAATGCACTACAATGTCTGTATTCGTATCTGCCATGATGTGTCTAATTTTAAATACCGATTCTTAATTAATCTTCCAACAGACTACTACTTTGATTGGCTTCTTTACCCAAGTGGTCAGCCACAATTAGTATTCTAGCTCACAAAATATATGTAAAGAATTTAAAAATCACAATAATCTGACATTAATGAGTGTCTAACCATAATATTGAGTGTGCTTTTTCACAATAAAAAGTACTTTTATGCAAGACTTCACATATTTTCTTAAAGAACATATTTACCTCTCAGCAAGCTGATTCTTCATAGCTAAGTTATAAATCAAAGACCGTATCCTGTGCGAGGACAAATTTATGAGATCACTGTGGTTCCCAGAAGTTTTATTTCTGTCAAAGGTTGGAAAAAGTGACTCACTAATGTTACACTAATTTCCACAGCAGTGGGTCATGTGTCTGTGAAGAGCGGCCTGGTGCAAAGTGCGTTCGGTCAGACTGGCTGATGGTAATTCCAGTGCGGAGGAAGGGAAGAGGTTCCACCAGCCCATGTTGCTTTGGAAATCAGAAACATCCAAGGTCAGTACTTCTGTACAATTTCCTGAGTAAGTACCACTGACACTTCACTGAAATTATCGGATTACTATTAAATAAAGTGATTTACTAGTTTCATTGTCTCCATTTCCCCCTTACCATTAAATAGAAAAATAGGGGTGTACCAGTTACTGGCTGCACAGTGTGTATTATTGCTATGGAAACAGTTCTTAATTTATGTGCCCAGTGTACAATACCCTATCTCTATTCTCCTGTTCATTTGTCATTTTCATCCGATTTCAACCCAACAGCCATTACTTGCATTCTTCAGTATCATGGTCTAAAATAAGTCACGTGAAAGAAAACACTCCTCTTGGGGGTGAGCATTTAAGATGACTTGACGCATTTGCACCTGGACTTTCTCAAGTCAGCAAATGGTTCTGCATGATTACCAAGAGTCTCATTCCATTAACTTCCCTGCTTCATTTAGAGCCCAGACGAAACACTATGAAACAAAAATGAGTAATCCCACATACCGACTAAAGAAATTCTACTATTGCAATGCATACGGTTTCCCACTAAATACATGTCCAAAGGATAATACTGCTAATGGGAAAATGCCTTTTATTGTGAGAATCCACATGTCACACAATGGCCTTGCAGGGCCGATAGAAATGATGGATTCAGAAAATGCAAAGGAAGTGTCAATATTTATTTGCAGACTGTACTTTTTGATCCCCAAAGCAAAGAAAGCTGCACACGTAAACAAACCCTTTCTTACAGACTGAAATTCACATCCACTGGGAATGGCTCAAAATTACCAAATAAAATCTGCCTGGACTCTATTTGTAGGATGTATAGGATCATCTAAATCAAAAAGCTGAATACTGCATAAAAGGTTTATCAGCAGAGTGTCCTTTATCAACAGCTACACATACACACACGTGTGTGTAAGTGGATACAGAGATATAGTTAGTTAGCAATTCGGGGCATATAAAGATGTACGTACTATGCATGCCTTGTTCTATACAGCATTTTTATTTCTAAAAAAGGGTCTTCACTTGCCTAATAGTACCATGTATTTTACTCTTTGGTTGTCTTTCAGTGTATTAAAAATAGATGCCATCATTTTAATACACTTAATGACAATTTAATGACATCATTCTTATTATTTTCACAGCATCTTTCAACACGTTCTCATATTGTTCGAATCTCGGGGCAGGTATTGCAATACTATCTGCATTTCACAAATGGCAATACTGAAGGCGAGATAGCATACATGACCCAGGCAGAACAGGGCTCTAGATTATGATGGCCAGGCTACCACTTCTCCCCTTGTCCTCTGTCACTCTGCATTAAAGATGTGCTGTGTTAACAATGTGATCGGTATTACTTACATCACACTAGGGTTTCAACATGGTACTCATACCATCCAGTTAGCAAAGTCAGTATCATGACATCACTGTCTATGCCAATTTTCACTCCACCCTGGTCTCTTTTTTCTTTTCTATTACAGACCAAAATGAGGAATTCCACATAGTCAGAAGGCCATGTTGGAATCCTCACTTCAGCATTAGCATCATCGTAACACTTCTGATGCTTGTTTAATTAGTGTAACTCCTGAGGTTACAGACTGTCTAATCCAAGGCTGGATAAAGATCTACGCTTGCTCCCCAAGTGGTTTAACCACTTCATGGACATCACCTGTAGCACCTTTAATCACCTTAGTCAACTAGGTATTTAGTGCTGAGCCTCCAAGCCCGAAAAGTGGCCTATTAAAACTTGGCAACGAGGCATTGGTTAGACATTGTCAATTTTCATACATGTGCATATGGATTAAAATGCAGTGAAGTTATCTTTATTATATATAAAATAACTGTGTGATGCCCAGATGTTTTCATAAACAAACATTCTTAAGGGAACTGCAATTGTATACTGTTAATACTGGCTGTATTTTTTTAATTTTATAAAGCACCTTTTTTGGAAAATCGGAGAAATGATTCATGTTATCCACACACTAAACATCTCAAATGCTTTTAATAAAATCTATGTGAAAAGTGTTCTTTCATCATCTTCACCGAATCCTTGGATGAGAACCCCTAATTAGCAAAAGAAAAAAGAAAGTTTTTAAAGATTTAGTGGACATGTTAATGTTAATTAAATCTCTTTTATCTAGATTGATGAGTGTAATTCATTATTCACTACTCTTCTGGACAGATGAGTTAAATTACAGTTGATACAAAACACTGCTAATAGTTTATTTGATGACATTACTTTCAGCTTAAAAATAACCACACTTCAAATTAAGAGAGAACACACAGATTTGTAAAGTGTTTTTCCTGCTCAACATTTTTTTTTTTTTTGTATGATCAAGCCCAAACCGTTGTTGAGTGTCTTATTTTGGATATGCTCCTGCTAATTATCTTTTGTAATTATCTCACTTTTTGAAGTATTCCTTTGTAGTTTCAAAGTACTAGAATATGAAAACCTCTGAAACCAAACAGCTTACTCTAGATAATTTACATCCTACTTTTTATTAAGAGGGACATTTTTGTAAATTTTACTTAAAATCTAAAGTGATGAAGCTTAACAACAGTTTAATAAAATGCAATAAAAATCAAAAGATTCCTTAAGAGCAAGTCATCATGATGATACTCATCTGCTATCACTAAAGAATTTTTCCACAAGAGTATTTGAAGAAAATTCAATTTTCAAGAAAAATAAAAAACATGATTTTTATTCAAAGTGGATTATTTTTAAGAAGAAACTTTTAAAGCTTTATCAAATAGTCATTTAAATATACCCTTTAATGAACTGCGCAAATGATCAAACATATGGATGTCATTTCCCTTGTACAACACATGGGTAAGAGTTACAGGAAATATCATTAGCAAAATGTGTTGCAGATTTGATTACACCTCCTAACATTTGGAAAAATAGTTTGATGTGTCTTATAAATGCAACATGTGCCACATTCCTAATTATTACTCAATGCCACATCTTCTCTCTCTCATATCTTTTGATATGTTGAAGGGTAATGATGTTCCTCAAGATGAAAAGAAGGCATTCTCAGGAGCAGATGAAACACACACAAACACATACATCCCATCACCTACACACACACACACACACATATCCCAAACAAAATAATTTATACATTGGCTTTTTTAAGGGTAATAAAAGAGCTGGGGGAGTTGCTGGCCAGTCTCCTGGGTGAGGACAGGTGCCAGTTGGGGAGTTCTTCTGGGAGGTTCAGCCTCACCATGCAACCAGCCTTCTGCGCTCTTGGTGGGAGGGGCGGGGCCAAGTAGACTTATAGAATGATTTTACATTCTCATTGGTAACTTTTTATTTTCTAGACATTATTAAGTTAGGATCAATTTTGCACTAGGCTCTTTCACGTGATTATCACAAACACTAGAGCATTTGAATGGGAGGCAGGAGGAAGAAAGGGAAAGAAGGATAGGAGGGGATGGAGGGGTGAGGGAGGGAGAGGGAGGGATGGAGGTAGGAGAAGCGTGCCCTTGCTTTCACCACTACCCAAGTACTCAGAAGGCTGGGAAAGAAGGCCATCCATCTCCTTACTGGATTCCCTTAGAACCTAAGGATTCCTGATTTCTTCCATACGCCTTCCCCACAAGAGATCAACATTTGGACCACTGTTCCATGAACTGTGTGGAATGCCAAACATTTTTTTAAGTTTTAGAACTATCACGACACACGCTGTAGTATATGAGTAATGAAGGCACAGACAGATACAACCTTGTCTAATGTAGAAGAGAAGAAATTATTTACATGCGATGTCTTTGAATCATGAACAGCATCAGAAGAGTAGGCCTTCAAGGTTCCAATATCCACTAACTTTGTTCACCCTCAGATGTGTTGGGGCTGCCCCTCTGAGTCCCTGTCATCACTGGCCAAACTCAGCCCTCTGTGCCTCCATCATTAGTGTGACAGCTACCTGCAGACTTGCCAGAACTCTGGAAAGACTTCCGGGTCAACGCTTCTGCTCACAAGCTTCTTCTCTCTCCAGGCTTCCCACTTCTAGTAGCTTCACACACACCTTCCATCTCCTCAATTTAATAACCTCTATTTCCATGAGGCTTTAGTTTATGTGGCATACTTTTATACTGACCATGGCTAAATGAGCTACACTTCAATTTTTTTAATGTCCTCAAAAGCAGTCATTTTGTCCCAGTAATTTTAACACTTTTTGACATGACCTAGAAAAACCCATCCTGAACTTGCTAACTTTTAAATTAGGGTTTGAAGAGATATCATTGTTGTTATTTTTCCTTTTCCTCTACCTTTCATCAAACACATGCATACACACCCACACATCCCAAAGAAAATAATTTCTCAATTTCAGATGGGAAAACAAATGATACAAAATGATCTTCTGATAACATGCTAAAGTGTTAAAGATATAAACCGAAACATCATGTACAGTCTACTTGCCAAACTGAGGCTACAGTGTGAAAAAAACATTTCATAGCTTACGAAATTATTTCCTCTTCCAAATATTAGTAAGCATAGCATGGTAGTAAAAGCCCAAGAAAATACCTGTTTACATATTTATTTTTATCTATAAACAACTTAAAGGGAATTTATTGACCTTTTTCACGTCAGCAACTCTTTTTCCAGCTTTATTGAGATATAATTGACAAATAAAATCTTAATTTTGTTAAAGAAACAAAATATTAGCTTTGTCTGCAGTGGCTCAGTAGATTGAGTGCCTGCCTGAGAACCAAAGGGTTGCTGGTTCAATTCCCAGTCAGGGCACATGCCTGGGTTGTGGGCCAGGTCCCCAGTAGCAGGTATGCAGTAGGCAACCTCACATTGATGTTTCTCTCCCTCTCTTTCTCCCTCCCTGTATCTCTCTCTAAAAATAAATCAAATCTTTTTTTAAAAAAGAAACGAAATACTAAAATGAAGAGGCTATGGGTAATAGGACTATCTGTGACTTTTATCTTCCTTTCTGTATATTTCAGTAGTTTCCAAACTCTTTAGAATAAGCATGTATTAGTCCAGGGACAGATAACAAAGTCCTTAACACACTGACCTGAACTCACTGGCCCTCAATCTGCCCCCGACCCTCTCTGTGTTACAATCCCCATGACGTCTATACATTTCCTTTCAGAAGCCGGGACCCCTTCTCCCCCTGAACCTGCACAGCTGCTATCGCCTGGGGCTGGAAGGCCCCTCCTCCTCCATCCTCGCTGGTGTTCCTCCCCCTTGTACCTTCAGCTCAGCCAGGGCTTTACTTCTCCAGGAGGCCCTTTCCACACTTCCCAGAGCAGATAAAACCCCTGATAAAGATACTGCACTATGCTCTGCTTCTCTGGGGCAGCATTATTGCAATTTGTGCTTGTAAATTAATCAATTACTATTTTATTTATCGAAAGCATAAGCTCCCCTAGGCTGTTTTGCTCAACATTGTATCTCTAGTACTTGGCCTATAGTAGGCACTCACTATTTGTTCTGTAAATGGAGTAAATGCTATGATAAAGTTAGATCTTAAGATAGTTATGAGATTTATGTGTTTACTACATGGTTCTTGAGCAAACTTGAGGTTAGAAAAGTGTCAATGACACAGATGCATTATGTATAATGGCTTCCCGGCAATCTGACAAATACATGAAATACAAAGGCACGTACCAACAAGTGTCTCCTGTTCCCGACATTATTGCAAGTGAATAAAGAGAATGTCGTGTGACTACAATGTACATGCTGAAGAATTTCATTTGTTGAGACACTTCTGCTCATTAATCCTCATAAAAACTCTTAAATATTCTCTGTAGCTCAGACAAAGCAGCTAACTACTGGTATAAATCTTCATAAGCCTCTAAAAGAACTCAAAGGACATAATAAACACTACTTGTAAGACGTACACATGATTTGAGGTTGGCTTAGTTTGGGTGTCCAATTAAAATTATTGCTAACTGCACCGCGGCTGTGCCCTGAGGGACTGACTTCTGGGACTCCAATTCAATGGCCCTGCTATTTTCTTCCGCTGTAAAAGCCCACCCTTTTAAACATAAAATCAGGCTCACTTGCTGAAAAAAAAAAAAAAAGCACTAAACTATATGTTTTAATTTGCCATCTGCAAGAACCTAAACTTCATTATTGCAAATATACAAACAAAGCAAGGGAACTAACAACATTCAATGCAAAAAAAAAAAGCATCCTCAGAGAAATGAGCATTAATATACAGTTGTCAACTCTTGATCATTCATTTCTTAGATTGCCTACTTTGTAAATCTTCTGAAACAAATTTGAAATTGGGTGTGGGCTTTCTGCAACCCCTTTGCTGAGCTGTGTACTTCCTCCAACTAGTTTATGAGATTTAAGAATACCAATTAAATATTAATCAAAGGAAAGGAAGTATCAGAAAATGGATAAATATAATAATAGCATCCATATTCGTTCACACACGTTAAGACATATATAGAGCATCAAGTTAAATATGTTCGAAAGTTTTGCATTACCTCAGTTTAAAATTTTACACCCTATTGATCTCTATTCCATTAGCACATGTAGTTGAACCAAGACCACACATGCGTCTCTCACATTTACCAAACTGTCCACCTCTCCCTTCCAGCTTGTTACTGTTTTCTTTGGTTCTTTGCAAATAATGAAAATTAACATTCCGCCATTCCACTTATCATATCAATGCCTATCTACATATGCATTCCCCCTTTGACCCAGTCACCTCACCTCTAGGATGCTATTCTGAGACGCATCACCATGATTTGGAAACAAGGTACACACATTGTTTGTAAAAGCAAAAATCCTGTAGGTCATTCTCCATTGGTCTCTGCTTGTATTTCCCTGATCACTCCCTCAATTATTGATAGTGGCTCTATCCCAGAAGATTAGCCCATGCCTTATTTTCTTGACAAAACTGAGGTCATCTGTTTGAGCTTCCAATATTTTGTTTCTTTCAATCACCCTTCTGTTGTAGCTTTTTTCTATAACGCACTCCCCCCTCTACACACAAATCATTCCTAGTTGGGGGTGATTAGAGATAAATATGGCTGGAAAAAAACAGGTAGTGCTAAATCCGCTTCGTAGGATAGTGAGTCATCAATTCAAAATGTCTAAAATATAAGGGTTAATTAGCAAAAGAATTAAGTAAAAGAGATAAAAGTGATTACCTCTATGAAAGGAGACCAGAGGATGGTGACAATTTTTCTGAGTAAAATATTTGACTTTTTTAAACTATGTTATAACTTTAAAAGTAGCCCTTTTCTTTGGCAACAATTAACCTCCCTAGGTGGTCTGGTTCCCTAATATTTAAGGATAGAGTCTCAAGAAAAAGTTGACAAGAAACTTTTATTCCACTATAATCCACTGGCTAGGGCTGCTGAGATGGACCGAGGGAACTAAAGCCAGTCCTGAAACTTTTCAGGGGACTCTTCTCTGTAGATTCTGAAAGTCTTGGAGATAGCAGGAATCTGGGAGTAAAGGGTGAGTGTTTTTTGTGTGAAATTTTCCCCCAGAGATTTCTGAGAGATTCCCCTGAGTTAAGAAGTTTTACCTTGATAGTGAGCAAATTTTTCTCATAGAGTTCATGGGTTTGTCCCTTCCGCTCAAAGCAAAAGGATGGCCCTATTCTAAGTAGATATTTTTGTTTCTTTCTCCCTCATCCTCAAAAAAGAAAGGAAAAAAAAATCAAAATTCTGACCATCCTATAAAAAAATGTAAAACATGTTTCTTTATGTGATTGTACATTGATCCCATTAAATAACATATCTTAAACTTTTACTTCCAGAGGCTATAAAAAGTTCCTAGTAAATTCTGAATTCAGAGACTTTGTAGTAAATATTATCACTTGCTGTTAATTCCATCTCACTCAGGATGACTGTATCAGTGCACAGGGGAAAGCGTAAAACTGAGAGGCTATCCTGCCCCTACATAGCTCACCTTTCACCCTCCCATTCCGATCCCACCCAAGAGAAATCATGGACTCTTTAAAGGCCGCACTGTGGTTACCTCTTCCAGGGAAAGAAACTCACACAGAAGATTCAGAATCAGTTCCACTGCAATGAGCAAAAGAGCTCCTTTGATGCTTAAAGAAGAATCACTACAGCAGATGAAAATCACTGGATTGCCTGCACTTTCAAACCAAAGTGTGAACCTGAGGGAACGAAAGTAGTTGTGCAGAAAGAACACAAGAACCTATAGGGTGAGAGAACGCATGAGACACAATGAGACTGTGACAAAGACCACTGATGCCCTGCTCTGGTTTTGGGGGTGCTGTTGTTGTTGTTTTGAGAGGGAGGGAAACAGAGGGAGGAAGAGAAGGAGAGAAGCATCAGTGATCAATCAGTTGCCTCTCACAAGTGCCCCGACCTGGAGCAGCATCCACAACCCAGGCAAGTGCCCTGACCTGGAATCCAACCAGTGACCTCTCACTCTGCAAGACAATGCACAACCAAATGAGCCACAGGGGTCAGGACTCCCTTCTCTGTGTTTTCCAAGGGCAGCATTCCTCCAACCTCACCTAAAGTAACTGCCAGACAAAAGGGTCAAGATTTTGACCAGCCAACAGGAATAACCTTGAGACATGATGACAAGAAACCACATCGGGTCCTTTCCCATTTTGCAGTGGGAGAAGAGAAGAACAAACCAGAAGTCCTCTCTGAGTGAGCGAATAGACAGAGGGTAACTATGTAGCAATGTGGGTGACCTTACTGGCCTAATCACTTAGAATGTAGTCACCAAGAATTACTTGATCTCTTATCATTTATTCTGAACAAATATGCTGCTTCCTTTTATATATGTGAAGCTGACATTGGAAGTAGCTTTCATTGCATTGTTGAAAGCATGATCTATGGTTTGACAGGTCCCCTTTTCTTAAATATTATTTTGACCATCAGTTCACATGTCAGTGTTTAAGTATGAAGGTTGTATCAGGAGAGTAAATTGACTTTCCATATAAGATACACAGAGGAAGAGAAAAAATTAGACTCACAATTAATACTGTTTTTGAACACATGAACACAAGCAGTTCCTAATAGTGTGAAATTTGACAACAACACTGCAATTCCTTTCTTTTTCGTTTGTTTGTTTGTTTTAAGTTTTGGAGTATCCTAATGGCATTGGTGTCAAGAAATAAATGCACAATAAACACAGTACAATATTCATTTATTTTTGGTTTCCACAATGAATATCAAAACTTTCTAAATAGGGGGTTTCAAAATAGCTGCATGTTGTAATTTCTTGTTTTAAAATGCTTCCTTGACAAACTAGTCTCAGAAGTGAGCCCACTGATACTCAACACTGAGCTGTGACAACTGAATAGTTTGGTTTATTTCTTATCTATTCTAATAACTGCTTTCACTTAGAAAGGAGCATTTATTCTCCTTTCAAAACTTCGATCTATCTTCCAGAGAAACATCATTCTAGCTTTTTATATAGCCTCTTTCCACATAATCAGAGAGAAAGCGGTGTGGTAGATTTGGAGGCCAAAGCCTGTTTCCAATCCTGTTCTCACTACTTACCAGCTGTAAGACCTTAGGTGGACCACACAGCATTTCTGGATCTCTCCACATTTTTATTTATTTTTTAAAGAGTTTATCTATTTATTTTCAGAGAGAGGGGAAGGGAGGGAGAAAGAGAGGGAGAGAAACATCAATGTGTGGTTGCCTCTCACACGTGCCCCCACTGGGGACCTGGCCCCCAACCCAGGCATGTGCCCTGACTGGGAATCGAACCAGCGACCCTATGGTTTCGCAGCCCATGCTCAATCCACTGAGCTATACTAGGTCAGGGCTCCCTGCATGTTTAAATGAAGGTAATAATATCCGCCTTAGAGAATTTGCTGCGTACATATGTAAAGCACCCTTCACAGGGCATTCCCTTATTGGGCACAGCCGGTTGCTGGTAATGACTTGAGTGGTCTACGCCATGGTAACCATTTGTCACAATACGAAGACACCATGCTTTGATCTGTATTTACTTTGTCATGTACACAGACAGGTACATCATATTCAAAGGCAATATATCTACAATATAAAATTCCAAGGAATGAGAAGTGGAAGGAGGGCCCTAAGCAACATGCAATGGGAGGTGTCAAAAATCTTCTCTTTGTTTACTTTGCACCTTTGTGGAAACTCTCAGAGCCTTGTTGGCCAGTTATATTATTTGTCCCTGGATAAAAAAAAAAAAAAAAAAAAAAACCGTGGGTAAAAGATCTACAGAAAAGAGGGGTGTACCTTATGCATACGGAAAATGTCGTGTTTGCAAAGCTAAGTTTACTTAGAGAATTAACATAGCTCTATGCCTCTTCTTGGCATTAGGAACAGGAAGAGGTAGACTTCCATTACACTTCCTAGAAAGAAATCTTTGTTCTAATCCTTCCACAGGTGAGCCTGGGAACTCTGGGGGATGACAACCATGTGCAGAAATCTCACCTCCAACATAAGGGTGAAAAAACACATTAGGTAAACCACAGCAAAGCCACAGATGCCATTCATCGCTGACGTGGCACTACCCTGCAAAGCAGAACACCTGGTGCGTTTCAGTGGCAAGCAGGTATCATTCATTACATCTCACAACTCCTGCATCAGGCTAGGCATTGGCTACAATATTTACACATTCAATCCGTTTGTGTCTATTCTTGTGAAATTTACACAGATCATAACTAAAAAGCAAATAATCCATTTAAGATGACATGCTAGAACTTTTCAGGTACAAACCTCAAAGCAAAAGCAGGAATGAAAGTAGGCAAAGTTTTAACTTCCTTTACTTTCTGTCTCTGAAGAAACATAAAGTACTTGAGCAAATCCCTTCTTCTCCTCTCCACATTAGGAAATGGATTTATATCATATGGATTTGACATGGATTTTTAAAGATAGGAAGAAAGATAAGCTACCCATTGCCCTGCCTCACCATGAATTTTATAACCCTATCCTTTCAAATGAGACACTGAAAACGATACACTTTCCTTATCCTTTATGCTAAAGAGCACTTTTCAAATTATGCAAATAGAATATGAGTATCCTTCCAAAGGTAATAGATGTTAGTAAAAACACGGTTCTGCAATCAAGTAAGTTTAGGAAAGTATGAAAACAAGGTTAAAGAAGCTAAATTAAGCCAGGATCTCAATGAGTCTTTCACAGTCCAATGGTCACTGTAAACCCCTAGCAGGAGATTACTGCAAGGCATTTCCAAACCCATCGGACAGCTCTGAACCAAGTATCTCTTCTTACCTCAAAGAACATCTGGGGAACTGCTGCTCCAGACCAGTAGTTCTCAAAGGGTGGGGCCCCCCCGGGGGTGGGGGGGAGCATCAGGTTCAGCTGAATCAGCAGCACTGGGGGTTCGGCCCAGCAAGCTTTATAAAGAAGCTCTACAGGTGATTCTGATAGATGCTCAAGTCTGAGAACCATGGATCCAGGTAAACCATCCTCTGCAAAAGTGAAACACAGTTTCTACAAGTATCTTAGAAAAGAAAGGGTTATCAAATTGCCATGGATCTTTAACGATAGGCACTTTTTAAAGGCATATCATATTTCTTCTTTCCTTATCTGAATCTATTTTGACTTAAAAAGCACCTACCCTTTTACAAATGATTGTATATACAATGTTTTTATTCATTCTCTTGTTATTTGACTCTTTACGCTTAGTGAGGCAAAATTCCTAATGCTTATTAAAGAAAATAAGTATCTAGTTTTCTTGTATATGAATGAGAGTGAAAATATCAATTATTACACAATCCAGATTTCCCGTGTGACTTCAATAGACAGCAGAAGTAAAAATATGTCAATATGTTTCAAAAACATTTGTCTATGAAGTAGCTAAAGTAGTAAAATTCATAGAAGCAGAATGTAGAAAGGTGGGGAAACTAGGTTTTTAATGGTCATAGAGTTTGAGTTTCACAAGATAAAAAAGTTCCAGAAGTCTGTTGCACAGCAATGGACATATTGACAACACAACTGAACTGTACACTGAAACATTTGAGATAAATTTAATGTTATGTGATTTTAATCACAATTAAAAATGAAACTGTCTCTCTTCAGCTCACATGGTGAAACCAAACCAGTACAGCACTTCCAGCTGTTGGAAATGACATTGTCTCAATATCCATACACTCCACCCAAGAACTACAGTATTGAAATAAAAGATATTGAATTCATCGGGACACATGTAAAATTATTTGCAAAATAAGGGATGTGATTAAAGTGTGAAGAGCACAGCACTGAGGGGCTAACCTCTAATTTTTTTCTTAGGAAAGACAGTTTTAAAGAATAAAGGAAATGTTCCCTAGTCTAAATTTATTCCATAAGCTACTATAGAATTGTAGGCACCGGGTTTGCCAATCGCTGGGGAGACAAGACAACAGATATGTTATTCCTGCCCTTAGCAACATTGGAAAGACACTTGCAAAAAAATATTCACAAAGTTTTCCCTAAAATCCCACACAGTTGAACTACTTTTTTAAAAAAGGTGAAAGACAATAAAAAATGAATATTAAACAAATTTTAACTATGTTCTTTGTCAATACATACTTTCACAGTATAGCTAAAATTCATTGTTTAGGTTCTGGGAATCTGAATATTTTAAGATCAAGCCCAGATTTGGATTTGAGGAACTGGGTTATAGTAAAGACCTTGGTTTAGTCTGAATAGACACGATTTTTGAGAAGCAAAAACATTTACTATAAGCTTTTAATACCTCCAATATAATCGCACATTTCTCTACCAGCATTCATCATTTCTGCTTGTATAATGCCTGACAGTTTGTAAAGCACTCTCCTAGGCATTATCTCATTTGATCCGTGCAGCTCTTAATAAGGCTGGCGGATGTGATCTTCATCATTTCAGAGACAAAGATGCTAAAACAGAGGGAGACGAAGGGACTTGCTAATGGTCACCAGGCTATTACTTGCAAAACCAGCATGAAAAACCAGGCTTTATTTTCACTATACTACTTCATTTGTCAATTTCTTCACTTATGGTAAAATTATGAAGCAACCTTTGCAAAGGATCATAATTTAACTAATAATTAACAAAACAAATCACGTCCGTAGGGCTATAGGCGATGTCATGGGGAGCGATTTACGAAGAAAAACCTCCCTCCCTTGGTTCTGTTTTCTCCAGTCATGGTGCCACGTTCCAACATCACTTCTGGTATCTGAATGACTACTTTGGAAGTACCAGTTCGTATCTTTATTCCCTTTAAAAATATTGAAATGGAGGATGTTATTTGTATGAGACAGAAAATTGTAGGCGTACAATATAAATTCTTGCTTACGAGCCACCTAAGAAATTAGCTGTGGGGGAAAGATGTAAGCTGGAAAGAAAGAAGAGCCACCTGCCCAGAAAGTTCCCAAGTAGGCAGCAGGCTATTAAAGATGGCACATGAGCCCAGAGAGTGACGCTGCACCGGGCCGCCTGCCCAGGCACTCACAGAGGACCAGAGGGCCGCCTGCCCAGGCACTCACAGAGGAAGGCGTAAAGAGCTGGCAGCAGCCAGTCTGGTGGCTCAAGGGACTCTGTCCGCCCTGACCTCTTATGACCGGCCTTCCCCACCCCATGCAGGCTCCTCTTCAGAGGAGTCTCAACAACGAGGTATTCTGGGGCCAGACTGCGCTTCTAGGAGATTCTCGTCCTGTGGCACTCCCCTAGGGCCATCCCCCGGTATGGGCCCATGCACACATGTAACTTTTTTCTAACTTCAAAGTGTAAAGATCAATAAAATTGCTAGTGAAAAAGCCAAAGGCTTCGGGTATTTTTTATGGATGTTCCTGACTAACCTCAGAGTAAAAAGGTCTCTTACATCAAAGGTAAAAAGGACCCTAGTTTGTTTATTTGACATTTTCACAACCTGAGATGAGAAAGCTTAAGCCAGAGAGAACCCTGAGGACTCACCTGCTCATCTTTCCTGGGCTGGGGCTCCACACCTGCCTTAGCTCTCGCTTGGCTAAAGGTAAATGTTTTCACCTTGCTGGTTACAAACAAACTTAAGTACTTAAAAATTTTCCTAGATGTTACAGGCTGGATTGTATCCCCTACTCCACCCCAATCCCCCGGCAAAACAAAACAAAACAAAAAAACTCATGTTGAAGCCCTAACCCCTCATGCTTGAGAACATGACAACATTTGGAGATAGGACCTTTAGAGAAGTGATGACATGAAAATGAGGCCGGTAGGGTGGGGCCTAATCCATTAAGACCAGTGCCCCTGCAGACGGGGTATTTGGACACACAGACACCATGGTTACAGGCACAGAAAACGTGGCCATGTGAGTGAGGGCGCAGCGAGAAGGTGGTCGTCTCCGGGTCAAGGAGAAAGGCCTTGGAAGAAACAGAACCTGCCCTCACCTTGATCTTGGACTTCCAGCCTCCAGAGCTGTGAGAAAATAGATTGCTGTTACTTACACCCCACCAGCCTGGGGTTTTGTTATGGCAGCACTAGCAAGCTAATATAATCCACTAACTGAATCCTGCACTTCCACTTAAATCATGTTTGAGATCTGTCGGTTTCTCCTTTGCTGTCTAGTCAGTGTTCTAAAGAATGAAGCTCTTCTCATTTCTATGCCTCAAAACATTGTGTAATGTTTAAAACAAAAGGATCCTTTTAGTCCATGTTGCTAATGTGCACATACTAGGCTCGATGACAAAAGAAACATTTCATGTACCCAATTCAGGTCTTAAGTGAACCATTTTTAGAAAAATAACCATGAAGGACTTTAAAACAGTCTTTCCGCCCAATGAGAGGAAAACAGTTGCAATGCATTAGTGCATCTGTTCCCAGCATGTCCGCACCAGCAGACAGGTTAGTCTGGAATCAGGAGAAGCTTTCATTTTCAAGCATGACTCGTAATATTCCTCAGCATTTTGCCTGATTAAGTGCAAATATTCACAAGGCTTGAACACACAATCAAAATGTGTGAATACGTGAGCTTAGATTGGACTTTCTCCAGGGTCCAACCTCAAGTCCTTGCTAATTCCCCACACAACATTTTCCCCTTAGTCTTTATACAGTCTGAGATAAACTTGATTTGTGATACGATGTTGGTATATTGAAGTACTCTGAAAACACAAGAAAATGTTATATCAAAATTAGAATTAGTTGCTTTATAAACAGTCATTTCCATTAACATTTATTCAGGAAATTTCAAAAGCAGTGGATATATTTTTTGTATTTACTAAAGAAATATTTTATGCATTAATACTTATATTTATAGTAGAAAGCCATGGACCATTTGTAAGCAAAAGAAATGCCAATGAACTAGGCTGAAATTTCTGAGGTCAGATGATACTTGTTAATAGTTTTCAAATGAAAATAATCTTCTTGAGGGAATTTGTTTCAGGGTCCTAAAAAATTGCCGGGTATATAATAAGCACTCAATATGTACAGTTGAATAAATGAATGAATATAGTCATACTACAAATATTTTATCCTGAAATCTCCATGTGGCATAGGATCATGTCTTCCTTTAAAATCCATTCACTATAGCACAGAGTTCTATGTTTTAATACTTAAAGTACTGTTTTTGTGCTGATTACAAAAGGATATATAAGAGAGAAAGACATAATCTATATTCATTTCCAGAAGAAACTTCTCACATTCCCCCAAACAAAGGCACATTACTCCTTTTTTTTGTGGCCTAGTTTGTGTTTAGTAGATAATGGTTAAATGAATGAGTAAATGCCTAGATGAGTAATTTTTCCAACTAGCTAAAAATTTTAAATTTCTTAAGTAGAAGCTGTGCGAGGACAACTACACATATTTCCCCTGGGGGAAAAAAGAGGAAATCAGTCTTTTGATCATAGAAATATTATAAACAGAAATCCAAAGTATGTAAATTTTTTGTGATAAATAGTAAAATTTAGACATGTAAAATACTTTTTTTAACTTTTAGGCAAATAAATTCTATCAGCTTAGCAGCACGGGACTGAGCCTGTTGTTAGATATGAAATATTACTAATGCATTATATGTTCAACTTTTCTTAATATAGCTCTTAAATGCAGTTCTGTTTACCTAGATAGGATTCAGGCTATACTTTTGTAAAAATAGTTTGAACTAAATTTCAGAGAGAACTAAAAGTTTTTTCCTAGCCATAAGAAGACAATTTGCCTTTCTAGGGTACAGTTCATTTGCATTTGGCTTTACAAGTTGTATTCCAGGTCATAGCTTTGTGAGGAGTGGGTAAACCATGTTGCCAGTTCCTTAAGCGCTTTATCCTAAGTTTTCATGGCAATACAGCCTGTCGTTCTCTGGGTAATCAGGTAATAGCTTTTCCAAATTCTAATAAAAAGAAGTATAGTTCTGTTTCTAGAGCCGGTTAATACAAATGTTCCTCAACTGCTGATCTGTGGATTGGAAATAAGGTTGGATAAGTCAGTCAGGGGTGCGAGCAGGCATCAGAGACCTGGATTCTGTGGTCCCCTGTCTGTTCAGGAATTCTCAGCTGTTACCAGTGATGAAACGGATGAATATTTATACCTTCATTTACGGAATCATTCACAGATATTATCTCCAAATAAGACCAGAATAAATTGTTGGAACTCCACTCTGATGACTTACATGAATTATTTAAGAATCTTCACAACCTGGTTCATTCTATTTCAACAATCTGTGTTTTGAAAGACTTATAAACACAATGATTCCATTCTAATCACATCATTTAAACATTTTCTAACATATACATACATATATGCATATATACATACAGACAACGGATCACCTCATTCTTCAATTCCCTCTTAAAATTCACTGCTCAAAATCATTCACATTCATTGTTCTATAAATTAGTTCACAAATAAGGTGACTATTGTTGGAATTTTTAAAAGGCAATTTCAAAGGTAATATAAATTCATATATCATGGTTAAAGCTTCACCCAGTTTTAATTTTCTTTATCTTATTCATTTGATAAATGTATAATTTAAAGACAACTTATATGTTCTCTAAGCTGAGTTATTAGAATTGCAACTTAATTATTGTATCATTCAAACCAGTCACATTTCCAAATTTGAAACTAAGATGCTCCAAAATGGCCTGGCTTATATTATCCAATTTACCTCATTATCATCCAAAGAGTTGAGTTACTATTAGGTTTTTTTTAATATCAGTTAAAAAATTAATTCTAGCTTGATATTCAATAAATTACTATAATCCACTGGCACAAAATAAACTTGATTTCAGAATTTATAAAACTTAAGAAGGAATGTCTGACTGCTCATTAGTTATGTTTAGTGCAAGTAACTAAAAGAATCAATTACTGGTCTTCTGTGGACGTTGGCAAGTCCTGGTTCTTTAATGGGCAAAGCACTGTTGCTAAATTTAAGTCTGTTAGGGAAAATCAGTAATTTGCCTTCCAGCATTGCTAGTTCCCATTTTAACAATCAAATATCACTCATAATACAAAAAGGATGGGGATATTTCATTCATATTTCTTTCCAGAGGATATGAAAGTCTATGCAAAATTAACCTTTATATCCAACAATAAGATTCTCAGATTCGCTCAAGCTCAATAAAAAAATAACAAACATTTAAATCACTCATCTGAACTTCCTGAAAAAAATGCTAAACATGGTTGCGTTGCTTACTTATGTTGGTCTATTCCCAGGCGTGTGTTTCACTTGCTTTCAGATCTCGGGAGGAGTTCACACCCACAGCTGCCGGGGAGGCGGCCTCCGCGATGCCGCAGCTGCAATCCGTCGGGGGTTCTCCGTGGAGCCCACCCACCTCTGGAGGACACAGCCAGGCTCCTCTGGCGTCAGTCTGTTGAACAAGGGGGACCCCGGGGCCTTCTGTATGCTCAGCAAAGAGAGCTCCCAGTGACCTCCCCAAAGGATGATGGCCCTCCCTCCATCTGGGTTCTGACGATGCCACCACTTGTCACACCGTGGTCCTCAGGCACACAGGCAACGCGAGGCTAACCTGACACATCGTGATGGAACTGACACCAAAGCTGAGGTCCCCTTGGTCCTGAACTCCCTAAAACCCTTTCCCGACCACACTCAAGGTGGGAGGCAGGACGTGCACCCCGTGTGGGCGGCTTCAGGGACAATGGGCTGTGGTCACAAACACTTACTCATCAACTTCTTAGTGAATTTGACAGACAAGAAGACATTCACTGAGTGGCATTACGTGTGGCAGAATTAAATGACGGGGAAGGAAACGAAAACCACTTTCCAGGAATCGATGGCATTGCTGCCACCATCGAAACTACAGCGGCTACAGAGCCTCCTTCCAGGACGGTGGTCGGGAGGAGCTGTGAGCTGAGGGAGCTTTAGCACGAGGCCGGAGGAGCTGCCCTTGAAGCGTTTACATACACTCGGAAGTTTTGTTTGATGTACATCAAGCCTCCATTTTTACCGGTGGCTTTAGGCATTATCTACATTGTAATTTTTATGTCAGAGATCTCTGAGTACTTTCACCTTAAGCTTTAGCAGTTTCTGAAAGCTGATATTTAGTGTTTTCCAAAGAATACCTTGCCTTGGGAGACGGCAGGTGGGGCAGGGAGACACACAGATTTGATCATTAAATCATTGAAGTAACGTATTTGAGTTAAAAATTGGGTGGAACAGAAGATAACACAGAAACATTCAAGGCCTACAGCTGAGTACATGTTTGCCCGCACACGAAAGTTTCCTGCGGAGAGAGACACTTCCGTTCAAACAACACTCCAGGCCTCTCCTGCCCCCGACCACCTAGGGAAGGAGAAACCATTATCAGAACAAGTGGATGATGGAGACGGAATCAATCTTGCAATACAAACTCTCCCTTTTTTATTGAATGAATTTGCTTTCCGTGTGCTTTCTGGTCCAGAGGAAAAAAATGGCAAAGGCCTCCGGTTGTCCTGATGTGCCATTAACGACAGCGCCAGCCTATTAAATTCCGCTGGGAATTGGCAGCCAGCCCTTTCCACCTAAGATCTAAATGGAGATCTGCAATCAGCCTTAATCTCCATTTGTTACTCTAATCTCCATTTATCTGTATTTTCTATCCTGTTTCTCATTCGGTCTCAAACTACCACCAGAGCAAAGGAAAAGCAGCATTACTGTCAACTCTGAAGTCCCCCCAAATGTATGGCACTGGCGGAAATGGCCACCAGGATTCCACCTGCTGTTGAATAAACACAAAAATAAATTTTAAAAAATGACGAATGTAACAATACATGAAGGTGGGAAAGGCAGAAAGGGGGCGCCAGATAAGAGACTCTGAAAGGGCTTCAGTAAGAAGTTCTAAGTAGAACTTGAAAGTACTTTGCATTTGAAAAGCAATTTACAGAGATGAGGAGGGAAAAATATTCTAGGTGTGCAGAAGTAAAATGATTTTTAATTCTTTTGTGAAGAAAAAAAAGCACATCGCTTTACAATGTATACTCTCTAATGTCCAGCTATAAATGTGATCTACGTATCTATAAAGATGTACATGTCATATTGTGCCTGTGTCCATACGTGTAAACACTCGGGAAAAGCCCTGGTGGGAAACATTAATGGAGAAGAGGCAAGAGATCGTAGGTGGCTGTGGGGCCTTTTAACCTTTACTCACACTTCTGGAGTCAGCGTACGCACAACGCGCTTCTACCCAGCAGCATGGGTTCATGTGCAACTTGTTTAATGGAAAAAAAGAGAGAGAGAAAGTGAGAGAAGCAGGAAAAAACAGACAGGAGGAAGCAGGGAGAATTACAAAGAGAAACATGTGACAATAGAATTACACACGCCTTAATTTACTGCTTTATTTAGAAGACACTCTAGGGCTGTAAAATGTCAATGGGACATTTTCATGACAATCAATATTCATTATATTGATAAATACAAAAGTAGAAATCAATACTCAAATTTTCAGCTGATAGAATGAGAAACAAATGTCATGTGGATGCTCGCTTCTAAAATTATAGACTTCATATGTCCGTGTTAATAAATCAAAATTTAATTTTATTGTCTTTTCACTGACAGAACCCTAAGTCAATACTGTATTAGATTATTTCCTAAGTTGTGACATGCCTCCAATTATTCACCAAGTACACAGTCACTCAGAAAATAATATTGCTAACAAAAAGCAGCTGCTCTCTAGGGTAAAATACATAATTCCAAACCCATCCTCACCCCGCTCCTTGCCTCTTTCAATGATAAAAAAATGAATGTATTCCATACGTTATGTGGATTGAATAATCATCTTGTTTATTTCAACCAAGTTAGTTTATGACAACTGTTACAAGTGCTCCCCAAAAAGACACTAGAAGGAGGAAGAAAAGAGGCTCTGACCTTGGCCAAGAGTTCAAGGCAGGGTTCCCAAGGACATGAAACTTGAGCTGCCATGTGAAGGCCACCCCAGAGGTCATTGGTTGAAAGGTGGGCACACAGAGATGAGAGCAGGGGGGTCCCGGAGGGAACCCGAGTTCTGATCAGTGGGCTGGGAGTGGCGATCACCACTCCAGGAGCGTGTGACATCCACGTTAAGTAACTATGTCTTCTTTCTATCAGCTGGGGAAGACATGGCAGTGCTTGAACCAGAGAAGCAGCATTTTGAAAAGACTTTCCGGGCTTCTGTTAGCCAGTCCTACCAAGCACCTCCACGTGCGTGCGCTTCCAAATAAGACTGCCCCAGCTGAAGCACAGGGCACCAACACAAAGACACCCAAAATGCTTACAGCGGTGCTCCGCGGCTCTCGCTCACTCAGGACTGGTCTCCAGGTAGCCAGAGATGCTGTGCCCATCCACCCCCTTCCCACCCACCTCCTTGCGCAGGCAGAGACCCTACCTGCCTGTTCTGGCTGTATCCCCAGGTGCCTAACATATTGTCTGGCACCTTACAGGTGTTCTCATGGACTGAGGACCCTAATATTCAGCTTTTAATACTCCAAACGAAGATTATCCAAGAATGTTCTCTCTACTTCTACTGCAGGTTGTCCACATGAACTGGGCCCTTTTCGATATATCTCAGCCTGCGGCTGTGTGGGCACATCAAGTCACGGGTAAACAGCATCAGAGGCTTTGCGTTCTAGGAACTACGGAGAGACTTTCCAAGGGATTTTCGCTGTATGTTTGACAATATAGGAATGCACATACCCCACTTTAAAACACCTTTTACGATGCATGAAATGCTAAAAATGAGCCCTGAAATACTGTGCAAATGTAGATCATTTATTTTTAGGTCAAAATGGATACAATCTAAATTAAGGGGCTAGTTACTAAGGTTACAAAGAATGAGTGAATAAAAACAGCGTTTCAGTTAGTCTTATCGACAAGTTAAAAAATATATATGCTTAACAACACATACATCTCCACAGAGACCTATAACAACACATTTCCCCAAGAGCTACATGTCTACTAATCTAAGTATATCTATTCTTTTTTTATTTTTCATCTGTTATATAAAAACCCTGACCATATGTATACCATTGTCTCTACACACTGATGAAAATTTAAGTGTATAATCTAACAAACTGTTAATTTGGCCACACCATATCTGCCTTTAAAAAGAAAATAGGCAATAATGTTTTAATAATATGTAGCTTTTTCCAAATTCCAAAGACTGTACAGAATGCCTTTTTCCCAAAATTCTGAAATTAGGCATGGAAAAAAGTCATAGTGATAGAAAATAGTATTTCACCTTCATGTAGATTACAATGAGATCATTCAGAAATAAAATATCAAAGGCAAGGTATAGGAATTTGAGTTTTTAGCCTGAAAAACAAAAGAACTGTTGTATCCTCATGAATCTCCAAATATATAAAGGGATTTTTCAAAAGAATCATTGGAATACGATAATAGAAGAGGAAAACTGGCATGAATTAACCTCATGAAGAATTGAAGTCTATAGTAAAAATAACTCTGTTGAAAACTATAAATGAGTGATTTGAGAGATCAAGGTGGAAAACAATGTCTTTCATACCCAATCCCATGCCTTCTTGGAAGAACTCACATTAGTCCAACTTTAAGTTGCCATGTAGAAGAAAATCACATTCCTAAAAGTATTCATTCTTAAAATTGGAATGAACTAGTTTGTAACAAAACTGAATTCATCA
Source organism: Anoura caudifer (assembly GCA_004027475.1). NCBI lineage: Eukaryota > Metazoa > Chordata > Mammalia > Chiroptera > Phyllostomidae > Anoura > Anoura caudifer. Next base: position 5,136 of record PVKU01008825.1, on the reverse strand, counting down.
GGACCCTACGAAATGTCTTCTTCACATTCCCAAAGATCTAACATGGAAACCACCACATTTTAAATGCTGCAATATTGCTACTAAAAGAAACGCCTACAGCTGGCCTTCATTATTGGTAAACTACCCTTACTCTTGCTTAATTTGGGTTTTACAAGTCATTTTCTTTATAGATCAGTAAGTCATAAACTGAAATAGGTATCATAGTCTGTTTATAATCTTTTTCACATCCAGAAAACATAAGTCTTTCAGTTCATTATTATGCAGGATTTCTAAGTCATTATTTCTTCGTGCCTCTTGACAGAGTACAAAATAAATCACATTTTATTACTTACAGAATGGCAAAAGCCACAAGGCTATATACAACTCTCTATTACTTCTGCTTTTTATAAAGGATATTTACCAGCACAGCCCTAAGTCTGATATTTAATCTCCTTAAATTCTGATCAAGTTATTAACATTACCTATATTTGACTGGATAACAACCATTCTTCTGTATTTTAATATCGAGGGGGAAAATTAACACTGCAACCTCTATATATTACTCATTTACATACCCTAAGGCCCTCAGCTTCTATATTCAAATACAAAACACGTAAAACTCAAGCTATGTTGGATCAGGGCAATTCAAATACATACAAATTCACATGATTCAGATGCATGTGAATCCTAATTGCGTTAATCCCATTCTTCCTTCCTGTCAATGAGGGCACTGCATCATAGGAACTCTCAGCATCCTTCTAAATGAGTGTTTCTTTAACTCTGTAGCAGTGCTTTTGCCAGTTTGTCTGATTTCCATGATCAAATGTTAGGTTACCCTTCTGCACTTTAGGGCTGAGAGCTACCACAGAAAACCTCGGTAAATCATACTGTTAGGATGTCTTTAATGTCTTATTTGCCAAAAGATCCTTTGGGTATGAAAAATATTCAAAAACAACCAAGAAATTATATAGATATTAAGGGAACACTATAACGATACATTTGAACATTGTTTGGACTTATAGAAAGTGAAATTAATCTATAAAGTATGACTAAGGTTTTGATGAGAAAGGCACAACAGAACAAATTTCTACTTCAACCTGCTTATTGGAAATCAGACTCTGCAAGCAAACGGCTTTTTAATAGTTCAGAGAGTTTCCTCATTTTGGGGCAGAGGATGGATTACACACATGTGGACAGTGCTGGACTGGTAAGTGTTGCACAACCCCCTTTACAGGAACCGAGGCCCTGATTTCCAGTGCTTGCCAATTCCTGTGGTATGAACACTCCCACCACGACCAACTGCAAGCCACTAACGAGAGGCCCATCGCCTCACAAAATGCCTGCAAATTTAACAACCGGCCCGGACGGCCCAGGATGAGCTTGCTCCAGCCCACCACTTGGACACTTGAAACAGCTCATCTATGCAAAAATAAGTTGCTACATATTCCACAGACAAAAAGTAACATATATGTCTTAACAAATCCATCTTTCAGAGCATACGGTAGGTTTTCCTACAGGTCAGATTTTCACTCTGCATACAGGTCCTACCTTTCTGATCACAGATCTTACCATCATCGCTTCTGAGGTCCCTCCTGGAGTAACATCAACGGTTTGGAAATGCATCAGTTTTAAGCATGCAATTAGCTATGGCCATATGCCTGGTGTCTAAAATGAAGCAGGTCAGACTTAAAAACTCAGAGAGCAGACCTCTAAGAAATCTCATGGTCTGACCTACCTATGGTCTTTCACGAAGCTCTTGCATGAATGTGTGTTTGTGAACAAATGCTGGACTCCCTTGGACACGGACTCACACACGGTATTCTATTCCAAATGCAGAAATAAAGCATTTCAGTGCAACAGTAACCCCGCATATTTAGTAGGTATATTTTTATTTATACAATTTGTGTTCTTCTGAGATGGTGCATGATTCTAAAGTGAAAAGTTGCCAGAAGGGATTGTCAAATACTCCAGCCATCCATCTACTTCATCTGAGGTTGAACAGCGCATACCCTTGAACAAAGGGTCTCAGAAATAGAAGAGCAATGAGCTAGCACCAAGAAGGGCAAGGAATAGCTGCAGACAAAGCACAAGTCCCTCCATATGCACTACCATGGGGACAGCACCTTCTCGGTCTGAGCAACTGGACAATTGAGTGCTCTCATGTGCTGCAGGATTGAGAGAAAACTGGCACCACGAACAGAGAGAATCGTGGCAATGGCAAGGGAAACGCTCGAGGGCTAGGGCTTGTTCCCCAGCATTTCCTCTTCCAGGAATTTCTTTCGGAGATAAACTCCTACTTACATAAGTAGGTGTACATGTAAGAGCACTCAGAGTATAGTTGGTAATACCAAAAACAAGACAACCTAGAGGTCCACGAATTGACCACTGGAGATGTTAAGTCTGATAAATTCGTACAGGGGAATGAAATGCAACTTTTGGGGGGAGAAAAAAAGAGGCAACTCCTGAAATGAAATGAAAAAGTGAAATGCACTGAAATGAAATGAGGTGCAAGATGACTTATTAAGTGGGAAAATACCTGCATAAAAAACAAATACAGTATGTTACCATTTGAGTATATACAATATTTATAAATGTCTGTATACATAAAACATCCAGGGAAGGATCATAAATACCTATAAGAATGATTGCTTCTGAAGATGCCAATTCTTTTGTATCATTTAAATATTTTATAGCACCAATGGATAAATAAATTTTAAAAATTGAAAATATTTAGAAAGATCTGTCATAATATGTCAGTTGCTTAGGTTTTGAATGACTTGGGGCCCCCAGAACATATTTTTTCACAAGAAGATTTAACAACCCAACATAATTGCATCTACGCTTTCATCCATTTTTTTAAAACTGCTCTCTCCCACTCATTCTTCTTCTAGAACCTTTTCTCTCCTCTGCAGAGATGATGTTTGAGGCCAGTATCCCCAAAGCCACTGCGACTACTGCCCCCTCTAGTCAGGACTTGAGAAAAGTAAAGGTTATTTTTGGCTTGAGGAAAGTTCTAGAAGTCAAAAAAAATTGCAAGGGGTTATAATATATTGTAACATACAATATGTTACAGACTGATAGGATGTATGTATCCTGACTCCAACATCATCACTCTTATTAACAACTTCATATTTTAAAAAATCTAATACACATTAGTATGTGAGTGTAGAAAGGTAGGTGGAGGGGGAGAGAGAGAGAGAGAATAAAAGTGAATGATGCCAGAAATAACAGTTACTTCATTTTTATTAATCTCCTTTTTTTCATGTCAATACTTGCTTATCCCCAATATTTTTCACTAAACCCCGTGTTGACACCTCAAAAGTGAACAGGCAGTCAGTTAAATCTACCAGTTAAGAAGCTTATCTGGTTGTCCAACCCTGGCAAAGTACATGCGGAACAAATGAAATCATATAAACCTAGCCCTGGAGGAGTTTAAAGTCTTAAAATAGCAACCACGTACCTAAGAGAATTTTGGAGTGGCAGATTCACACTCAATTTTCCTGGGAACAAGAGGATGCTCTCTTTTTTATTCTTTGCGAGGAAAGTACAAAATTTATTTATCTAGAAATGGCACTTATATACTGGATTCTTCTTGTACCTTGCAATCTTTAAAAAAAGGATATTCAATCTGCACCTAAACAGAGCTGTTTCCAATACATGCTATAGGAAAAATTACTAGCACAAAAAGCTGAACTCATTGAACCAAAGCAGATGCTATTATCAGTCTTAGAAATTCATTTCCAAAAAAATATTGTATGGCAGTTCCGTTGTTAATGTTTTTGAGGTAACTCCATACTGTGTTCCACAGTGGCTGTACCAGTAAGACCCAGCGATCTCACTTCTGGGGATATATCTAGAGAAACCCAAAACGCTGATTTGAAAGAATATATGCACCCTTACGTTCACTACAGCATCATTTACAATAGCCAAGATTTGTGAGCAGCCCAAGTGTCATCAGGAGCTGAGTGGGTAAATACTATATGATTCACGTAGGTAACAGTTCAGTCCATGGGCGTGGGGTCTGCCTGGCTCATGCGCTTCCCCATCTGTCCATACACCTGTGTCCTTGGAAAAGTTCATTGCACTCCCTGTCTCAGTTTCCCCATCTATAAAACGTGAATGATAACACCAACAATAAAAAGATGGTGTTAAAATTACATGAGATCCTACAACTAAAAAGAATAAAACAGTATGTGGAATATAAAGAGAGCTCGATAAATGTTACATATTACCATATCATAAATACCCAGTGTTCTAACATGAAACACATTTTAAAATCCCACTACATCACACTAAAAAGTTTTTGCACAGCAAAGGAAACTATCAACACAATGAAAAGTCAACCCACTGAATGGGAGAACATGTTCAGTGATAAATCTGATAAAGGATTAATACTAAAAATTTATAAAGAACTTAGAAAACTCAATGCCAAAAACCAAACCAAAACAAAATAATCCTATTTAAAAATGGGCAAAGGACCTGTATAGGCACTTCTCCAAGGAGGACATGCAGATGGCCAATACACATATAGAAAAGATGCTCAACATCACCAGTCATCAGAGAAATGCAAATTAAAGCCACAATGATACATCAGCTCACAGCTGTCAGAATGATTACCAGTAAATCTATGAACAAGTGCTGATGAGGATGTGGAGAAAAGGGAACCCTCGTGCATTCAGTGGGAATGCAGACTGGTGCAGCCACTGTGGAAAGCAGTATGGAGTTACCTCAAAATATTAAAAATGGAACTGCCTTGTACCCCAGCAATTCCACTTCTGGGAATTTAGACAAAGAGACCCAAAACACTGATTCGAAAGTACATATGCACACCTATGTTCACTGCAGCATTATTTACAATAGCCAAGGTTTGGAAGCAGCCCGAGTGTCCATCAATAGATAAGTGGGTAAGAAAAGCTGTGGTACATTTACCACATTGTGGTACATTTATGGCCATTTACTTGGCCGTAAAAAGAAGGAAAATCCTACCCCTTGCCACAGCATGGATGGACCAGGAGAGCATCATGCTAAATGAAATAAGCCAGTCAGAGAAAGGCAAGTACCATGTGATTTCACTCACATGTGGACTCTAACGAACAAAATGAACTAACAGGCAAAATAGTGACAGACTAATATACAGAGAGCAGGCTGACAGTTGCC
>PVKU01008824.1:55888-69379 GCA_004027475.1 Anoura caudifer | reverse complement strand
CCTTTAACATCTCATATAATAAGGCCTTGGTGATGATGAACTCCTTTAACTTGACCTTGTACTTTATCTGCCCTTCCATTATAAATGAAAGCTTTGCTGGATAGAGTATCTTGGATGTAGGTCCTTGCCTTTCATGACTTCTAAGGCTTCTTTCCAGCCCCTTCTTGCCTGTAAGATTTCTTTTAAGAACTCAGCTGATAGTCTTATGGGAACTCCTTTGTAGGTAACAGTCTCCTTTTCTCACTGCTTTTAAGATTCTCTCCTTATCTTTCATCTTGGGTAATGTAATTATGATGTATCTTGGTGTGTGCTTCCTTAGGTCCAACTTCTTTTGGACTCTCTGAGCTTCCTAGCCTTCCTGTAAGTCTGTTTGCTTTGCCAGATTGGGGAAGTTCTTCTTCATTATTTATTCAAATAAGTTCTCAATTTCTTGCTCTTCTCTTCTCCTTCTGGCGCCCCTGTGATTTGGATATTGGAACATTTAAGGTTGTCCTGGAGGTTCCTAAGCTTCTCATTATTATTTTTGAATTGTTTCTTCATTCTGTTCTTGTTGAATGTTTATTTCTTCCGTCTGGTCCAAACCATTGATTTGAGTCCTGGTTTCCTTCCCATCACTGTTGTCTCCTTGTTTGTTTTCCTTTAATTTACTTTTCATATCCTTTACTTTTTCCCCTATTTTGCAATCATACTCAACCAGTTCTGTGAGCATCCTGATTACCAGTATTTTGAACTCTGCGTCTGATAGGTGGGCCATTTTTTCATCACTTAGTTGTATTTTTTCTGGAGCTTTGATCTGCTCTTTCATTTGGGCCATGTATTTTTGTCTTGGTGCACCTGTTATGTAGTAAGGGGCAGAGCCCTAGGTATTTGCCAGGACAGGGCAACCCATGTTGCTGTGTTGTGGTGCTGTATGTGGGGGAGGGGTCAGAGAGAGAACAATGCTGCTTACTCAGCTCTTGGAGGGCTTTCAGTCATTTCCTCTGCTACTCACAAGCAAATTGAGCTGTTCTGGTGCTGATTCCCAGATGGGTGGTTTTATGTACATTCTAGGACCCTGTCCGTCTCTCCAACCAACTCTCCTGTGAGGCTGGGAATTTCTCCTGCCAACTCAATACCCACAGGTTTTTTCAGTCAGAGGTTTTGAGGCTTTATTTCCCTGTGCTGGAACCCTGGGTTGTGCAGTCTGTCTCACTCCCCAGTTGTTCCTCCCAGTTTATCCGCACATAAATGTGGGACCTCATGCTCTACCAGCCACTGCCTTGCTGTGAGTCCTCTCCAACCTGGCTGCCAATTTCTGCCCCTCCTACCTGTCTGGATGAATGTTTCTTGTTTAACTCCTTAGTTGTCGGACTTCCATACAGTTCAATTTTCTGTTGGTTCTGGGTGTTGTTGTTGTTTTTTAATTTGTTGTCCTTCTTTTGGTTGTGTAAGGTGGCAAAGTGTATCTACCTATGCCTCCTACTTGGCTGGAAGTAAGACTCTATTTTTTTAATTTCTGCTCTGATCTTTATTTTTCCCTTCCTTCTACTCACTTTGGGCTTTATTTGTTGTTCTTTTTAAAGTGTAAAGTTAGATTATTATTTGAGCTTTTTCTTATTTTGCAAGGTAGGCCTGTAAAACTATTAATTTCTCTCTTAGGATTGCTTCTCCTGTGTCCCACAGATTTTGGATTTTTGTTTCTCATTTTCATTTGTTTCAAGGTATCTTTGATTTCTTCCTTGACCTTGTTGTTAACCCATTTATTGTTTAATAACATGTTATTTAGCTTCCATGTCTCTGTGTGTTTTTCAGTATTCTTGTGATTGATTTCTAATTTCATTGCTTCATGGTCAGAGAAAATGCTTGATATTATTTCAGTCTCCTTAAATTTAATGAGAATTGTTTTGTGTCCTAACATGTGGTCTACCCTAGGAAACATTCCATGAGCACTTGAAAAGTACACATATTCTGTTTCTTTGGGCTGAAATGCTCTGAAGACATCAATTAAATCCATTTGATCTAGTGTGTCCTTTAAGGCTGCTGTCTCCTCATTGATTTTCTGTCTGAAAGATCTATTGATTAAAGTCAATGGGGTGTTATAATCCCTGACTATGACATATTTCTTTTGATCTTTCACTGTATGTCCATCAAGATTTGCTTTACATATTTAGGTGCTCCCATGTTGGGTGCATAGATGTTTACTAGGATTATATCCTCTTGTTGGAGTGTTCCCTTTATCATTACGCAGTGTCCTTTGTTGTCTCTTACTATAGCCTTGGTTTTAAAGTCTATTTTGTCACATAGAAGTACTGCTGCCCTAGCCTTTTTTCCCCTTTCCATTTGCATGGAATCTCTTTTAACATCCCTTTACTTTTAGTCTGTGTTTATCTTTCAATCTGAGATGGATCTCTTGTAGAGTGCACATATATGGGTCTTATTTTCTTATCCATTCAGTTACCCTATGTGTTTTGGTTGGAGCATTTAAGCCATTTACATTTAAGGTGATTATTGATATATATGTATTTATTGTCATTTTATTTTTAAACTATTTTCTCCCTGCTTTCCTTTTTCTTCTTCTTAAAGCAAGCTTTTAACATTTGTTGCAGTACTGGTTTGGTATTAACTTTAGCTTTTTGTTGTCTGGGAAACTCCACATTTCTTCTTCAATTTTAAATGACAAGCTTGCTGGGTGAAGTAGCCTTGGTTATAGGTCCTTGCTTTCCATCACCTTGCATATTTCATGCCACTCCCTTTTGGCCTGAAATGTTTCTGATGAGAAATGAGATGACAGTGTAATTGGTGCTCCTTTGTATGTTACTACCTGCTTTTCTCTTGGAGGTTTTAGGGTTCTCTCCTTGTCTTTAAGCCTTGTCATTTTAATTATGATGTGTCTCAGTGTAGGCCTGTTTGGATCCAATTTGTTTAGGACTCTGAGCTTTCCGTACTTGTGTTTCTTTTTCCTTCACCAGATTAGGGACTTTTTCAGTCATTATTTCTTCAGATGGGTTCTTGATCCCTCACTCTCTTTTTCCTTCTGGTATTCTCATGATGTGGATGTTGTTATGCTTCATGTTGTCCAAAATGCTTCTTAAGCTCTCCTCATTTTTAAAATTCTTTGTTTCTTTTTGCTGTTCTGCCTGGGTGTTCTTTTTTCTACCTTGTATTCCAGATCACTGAATCAATTGTTTGCTTCATATAAATAATACACTGCTTCCAGTGTATTATTTATTTCAGATATTGCATGTTTTATTTCTGACTGGTCCTTTTTTGTGGTTTGTCTAATTTCATGCTGTCAAGTTCCTTATAATAATTATTCTAAACTCTCTATCTGAAAATTGCTTGTCTCCATTTCATCTAGTTCTTCTGGAGAATACTCTTCTTCTTTCATTTGGGGCCAGTTTCTTTTTCTTCTCATTTTGGCTGCTTCTTTGTATTTGTTCTATGTATTAGGTATAACTGCAAGATTCTCATGCATCCCTAATTCAAACCCTTCCGGTTACTGGCCCCAGGCAACCTATTTGGAGCTATCAGTGATCCACAACTTGTGGTTTCCTCTGCTGGGTATGGGTGTGTACAGAAAGAGGCAGGCTGAGCACGAAGGCTGGCTTTTACTAGCACTGGGCCTGTGGGCAGGTCAGCTGAAGACTCAGAGCTCCCAAGAATCCACTTCTACCTATAGACTGTCTGTAGGGTTAAAGAGTGCAAGTCTTCCAACTGTACTCCTCAGCAGGAGGACTTAAGCACCACAGGGTGGGGCAGAGTAATTCCTGTGGGTGGTGCTATTGCTTCCTGTCAATCTGATGCCACTTGGAGGGCCTTGCTTGGCCTGGGAGAGATGGCTCCTACAGTTTGGGGAGTGATTCAGTACAGGAATCCTGGAAGCTGTTCCTTCACTTCTCTCCCCAGAGCCACCAGCCCCACACTCTCCTCAGGTATCTTTAGTCCACTCTGCCCTTCCTCTATAAGAATCTAGGGTGGCTCTACAATAGAATTTTGTGTGTTGGCCCTTTACGAGGCTCTCTGAGTCTCCAGCCGTGTCTCCCTGGCAGAGAGAAACCCCACTGCTTTTCACTGTTGTATGTTATTTGGGTTCCTTTCCCAGTGCTGTAGGCTGGGGAGGCCTGTTTTGGATTTAGACCCCACACTTCTTGGGGGAACCCCCTGCTTATTGATATATCCCTCTGGAACTTCACCTGCTACCCATGGGAACCCAGCTCACCCTCTCACATCTCCTCTGCACTCCCTTTCAGTCCTCCCCACTTTGTGGGGAAATGGCTTCTTTTGTCTCTCTGTGATTATAAGGCTTCTCTCCAGCTAGTGTGCAGTTGGTTATTCAGGATGATTTCTCTATAATTTACTTGTAATTACAGTTTGGTCCTGGAAGGAGGTTAGTGTAGCTTCTACTTACTCCTCCATCATCTTAGGTCTCCTGCATTTACCTTAAATGCACCAAGTATCAGCCTCCCTGGAGTGCTTCTGTTTGCATCCCTTCACATGGGCCCTGGCCTTTGAAGCAGAGAATCCAAGGACTTTAGAATCTGGATCTAGTTCCCATCCAGCACTTGAACTTGAGAAACTTGAGATGGATGTTCACATTTTGCTTGACTACTTCTAGGGCAGGATTGTCATCCCGGAATGATTTTGCCCTCCAGGGGACATTTGGCAACATCTGGAGACATTTCTGGTTTTCATGTCTAGGGGAGGAATGCTGCTGGCATCTAGTGGGTAGAAACCTGGAATGCCATTGACGATCCTAGAATGCACAAGACAATCCCCTACAAAGAAATATATAGCCCCAAATGTAAATAGTGTCAAGGTTAGAAACCTTCTTTAATGAGGGAGTTCACCACCAATCCCCACCACCATGACAGTCCCCTTTACTTTCAGGTTACTCTGATTAGTAAAAAACAGGCAGGCATATAAGAGGCAGGTGGCTTTGGTACAAACTTATTTGGAGAAATTCAAGGTTACACAATTCTAGGTATTGGCAAAGGTATTTAAGAAATGCCCACCAGTGATACAGTGGTTTGGAACAGGATCACCCAAAGCTATTTCCAAGGCAGTTATCCAAATAACATGGAATTTCTGGGATCACAGTTGGTCCCAAAATTGGAAACCAATATCTAAAACCTGACATGCAGTGGTTATTAGAATAAGAAAGTAGACACAAAAATGCAGCTTTTCCTGAGAATGCACAATAAAGGGAATACAAAATGAAGTGACATATACATCATTGAAAATCAACAGGTTGGAGGTGGGGCTAATGTGAAGGAGATGGCAAGTGGAAATGAGTTGTACAGTAGTCATGAATACTAAATTATTTTGTGTTAAACATCCCTGACACTCTTTAATTCTCTCTCTCAGACATCATTGCTGTGTTTTGGTGAGAGCAAAAATTTATTAGTAGCAGGATGAGATTTCTCCCTCCATTCTTGGTAGGTAGGCTGTCTTTAGAAAGACAATAGAATGACTGAGGTTCCATGAACATAATAATGACAACTACATTATGCTCAAGGAGAAAGTCAGTATTAATGAGAGAAAGGAATGCTATGAAAAATACTTACTCCACAAATCATTTTTTAAAGAAGGAGTTGTTTTCTTATGGATCAATGATTTCAAAATTCTTTTGATTGTGCACCCATTAGAATTTTGGAGCATTCTACAATATATATGTTTATGTATAAATTATAAATGTATTTCTGTATGAATATATTATGTATCTTATAAATCAGATACAAAGCAAGAAATTCAAAAGAAAATAACAAGTAAATATTTTCTTTACACACCCTAATAAATTGTCCTGTCTAACCTCAATCACTAGTGTGGATGCTCACTTTTGGGTCAAAACAGTTAACACATGTTGCACTTCCTAAGTATGAGACATTGTTCGGAGATTTTATGTATATTACCTAATTTAACACTCATAAAAACCCTAAGGGGCAAAAACGATGGTCATTATCATTTCATCAGAGGCATAGAAAGGTTTAGTAACTTTTCCAAGGTCACACAGCCAAAAAGTGGAAGATCAAGGACTCAAGCTGTAGCCTGAGGATTCAAGTTCTCGTCTGCTCTCACCTGAGGAAAGTGAAAAGCTGGAATCCTCTTCCTATGACAGAGGAAGGAATCAGGCTGATGTTCAAAACCTGGGGGATTTAAGGAATTCCTTCATGACAGAGCAAGACCTGGCAGAAGAATAGTAAAGATCAGGGGTATAGGGTAAGGAGGAGAGAAAGAGGCAGAGGCTAGAGAAGACTCCCAGAATTTTCCAGAGGCAGACCCTGATTGGATTGAAAGGCTTTTTAAAAAAATTTCTTTTTCTGAAATTTCACTGTTAGCATATAGAAGTGCAACAAATTTATTGCATTGATTTTTGTATCTTGAAATTTTACAGTATTTGTTTATTATTCTAATAGTTTTTTGGTGAAGTTTTTAGAGTGTTTTATATAAAGAACCACATCGGCAAAAAGTGACAATTTTACTCCTTTATTACAAATTTTGATGCTGTTTATTTCTTTGTCTTGCTTGATTGCTCAGGCTAGGACTTCCAGTACTATCTTGATTAACAGTAGTGAGAGTAGACATCTCTGTCTTGCTCCTGATCTTAGAGGAAAAGCTTTCAGTGTTTTTTTACCGTTGAGTATGATATTAGCTGACAGTTTGTCATATATGGGCTTTATTAGGTTGAGGTACTTCTAGATCCATTTTATTGAGTGTTTTAATTATAAATGTGTGTTATATCTTGTCAAATGCTTTTTTGTATCTATTGATGTGATCATATAACTTTTAGTTTAAGATGGTGTATCATATTGATTCATTTGCATATCTTAAACCATCCTTGTGCCCCTGAATGCAACAACAAAAACAAAATACCTAGGAATAAACTTAACCAAGGAAGTGAAGGACCTATATTCTAAAAACTAAAAGACATTATTAAAAAAATTGAAGGCACAAAGGAATGGAAAGATATTCCATGTTGATGGATTGGAAGAACCAACACAGTTAAAATGGTCATAATACCTAAAGCAATATGCACATTTAATGCAATCTCCATCAAAATCCTAATGGCATTTAAAAAAAAATAAAACTAGAAAAATCACCAGATGCACATGTGGCCACAAAAAAACCCCACATAGAGCAACCCTGAGAGAAAAGAACAAAAACTGCAGAATCATACTTCCTGACTTCAAATTATGTTGCGATGTGACAGTAATCCAAACAGGATGGTATTGGCAGAAAAACAGACATACAGATCAATGGAACAGAACCGAGAGCCAAGAAATAAAACCACAAGTATGGGAAGAAGGGAAGATGGTGGCATAGTATGAGGGAGCAGATTCCACTAATCCCTACACACGAGAGAAAAATGTAGCCGATCTATGGAAAAACAGAGCAAACAGCCAACAGTACCACAGCATAGATGAAAACAGGAGATCGAAAATTGTAGTGGACATTGAAAAACCAGATGGTAAGGAGAGTTTTTCAGGACAATAAGGGCCCAGGGATCATCACAAAGACCAGGTGGCAGAAGCCCCGAGCCCAGCGCTCACTGGGTCTGCCGCAGGGCTCTAGGGAGGGAACCGACTTAACTGCTCCCCCACCAGCCAAAAAAGTTTTGAGCAGCACCAGGAGAGACATGGTTGCTTGAAGTCACAGGGAGGGGAGTTAAGGTCTGAATGGCAAACACACAGGGGCTGTGAGAACCCACACATAGCCCTGGGAGGCACCCATGCAACTGGAGGCACTTATGTGACCAGAGGAGGGGGCTTTGTGGAAGACCCGGAGCTCATACCCGTGAACCTAGGGTGAGTGCACACAAAGCAGGAAACTTGGGGACCCCACACCTGTAAACTCGGCGCACATGCCCCTAGGAGACCCGGAGCTCACACCCATAAACCCAGGGAGTGCTTGATCTGTAGGAGATCCCAGCTCACATCCATAAACTCGGGAAAGCAGGCACTCTGCAGGAGGCTCAGAAACCACAACCAAGGCCCTGTGTGGAAAGGCACAGGGCTAGCTCTGTGGAGAGTGTGCGGCTAGCACTGAGGAGAGTAGCCCAAAGCTGACTGAGTGCTGAACATGGAGAAAAGCATACCAGTCAACCCTCAGCCCCTTGCAGCCAGCAAGTCCACAAAAACCGGTTTGGCCAGTTTGAAACCAGCAAGAGGTTTTTTTTATTATTATATATTTTTTATTATTTTTATCTTTTTTATCCCTCAATTCCTTTCACTTCTCTTTACTTCTTTCTTGTTTTATTCCTTCTTCCTTTCTTTCCAATTTTATCTCTTCCTTCCTCTTTTTTTTCTTTTTTCATTTTTTTCTTTTCTCTTTTTAAATACCCACAAGTGAGACAAAAAAAACCCAGAGCTGTTAAAAAATCAGAGTTGGAAACAAAGAGAGGGCATCCCAACAGCTGAGACAGTGGAAGCTGTGAACACCAGGACACCTGAAGGAGACTGCACCACTGAATCTCACAAGTATTCTACCACACAAGTTCATGCCATAAACCCAGGGAGCCAGAACAGATCAATTTAAGAAGCTGAGGCTAACAAGAAGAGTCTCACAAACAATGGGAAGACAAAGAAACAATCCCCAAATGAAAGGAAAGGAGGAAGCCCAAGAAAGAATACTAAATGAAACAGAGGTGAATCAGATATTGAGTTCAAAGCAGTGGTTGTCAGGAAGCTCCATGAGCTCTCAATGAGCTTCCAGAAACTACAGGGAAGCTATAATGAAATCACTGCAAACTATATCAACATGAAAAAGGAAATAGAAACTATCAACAAGGGCCAAGAGAAAATGAAGAATACAATTTCTGAACTGAAGAACACAGTGGAAGGAATGAAAAGCAGAATCGATGAAGCAGAGGCTCAGATTAGTGAGTTGGAGGACAAAGTAGAAAAAAACATCCAGAAAGAGCAAGAAAAGGAAAAGAGGCTCAGAAAGAATGAAGAGGGATTAAGAGAAATGCAAGACAATATGGAATGTAATAATATCCGTATAATAGGGATATCAGAAGGAGAAGAAGAAGAGCAAGGAATAGAAAACCTATTTGAAAAAGTAATGATGGAAAACATCCCTAATCTGGTGAGAGAAAAAGTCACACAAATCTAGGAAACACAGAGAGTCCCAATCAAGAGGAACCCAAAGAGACCCACTTCAAGACACATCATAATTAAAATGGCAAAATTCCAAGACAAAGAGAGAATCTTAAAGGCAGCAAGGGAGAAAGAGGAAGTAACATACAAGGGAGACCTGATGAGGTTAGCAGATGACTTCTCAATGGAAACGCTCCAAGCCAGAAGAGAATGGCAAGAGATATTCCAAGTAATCAGAACCAGAGGCCTGCAACCAAGGCTACTTTACCCAGCAAGTCTCTCAATCAAGATAGAGGGCCAAATAAGGAGCTTCCCAGACAAAAGAAGTCGAAAAGAATACACCTCTACCAAGCCAGTTCTGCAAGAGATGCTAAAGGGACTGCTTTAAGGAAAGGAAGGAAAAGAGAGAGAGAGGAACACAGGAATGAAAATGGCAATGAATAAGTACCTATCAACAATAACTTTAAATGTAAATGGATTAAATGCTCCAATCAAAAGACATAGACTAGATGAATGGATAAGAAAGCATGACCCACACATATGCTGCCTACAAGAGACCCACCCCAGGACAAAAGGCCTATACAGACTCAAAGTGAAGGGTTGGAAATAAATTTTCCAAGCAAATGGACAGGAAAAAGTAGCTGGGGTAGCGATACTCATATCAGACAAAATAGACTTCAAAAAAGGGCCATAAAGAGAGACCCAGAAGGTCACTTCATAATACTCAAGGGAAGAATCCACCAAGAAGACATAAACATTGTAAATATATATACACCCAACATAGGAGCACCTAAATACATCAAGAAAATCTTAGAGGACTTTAAGAAAGATATTGATAGCAACACAATTATAGTAGGGGATTTTAACACCCCACTGTCAAAAATGGAAAGATCTTCCAAACAAAAAATCAACAAAGAGATTGTGGCATTGAACAACATTCTAGATGAAATGGACTTAACTGATTATATATATATATATATATCCCTTCATCCCAAAGCAACTAAATACACATTCTTTTAAAATGCACATGGAACATTTTCAAAGATAGACCATATGATAGGAGACAAAACGAGCCTCAACAAATTCAAGAAAATTGAAATCATACCAAGTATTTTCTCTGACCACAAGGGACTGAAACTAGAAACCAACCCCAAGGGGAAAAACCCCAAACCCTCAAAATCATGGAGATTGAATAGCATGCTATTAAAGAATGAATGAGTCAAGAATGAAATTAGGAAGGAAATCAAAAAGTTTCTGGAAACAAATGAAAATGAACTCACAACGACCCAAAACTTATGGGACACAGCAAAGGCAGTCCTCAGAGGGAAGTTCATAGCAATACAGGCTTACCTAAAAAGGATAGAAACATTTCAAACAAACAACCTAACCCTACGCCTACAACAACTCAAGGAACAACAAGGACAGCCCAGAGCAAGTAGAAGGAAGGAAATAACAAAGATCAGAGCCTAATTAAATGACATAGAGACTAAAAGCACAATTCTAAGGATCAAGGAATCCAGGAGCTGGTTTTTGAAAAGATAAACAAAATTGACAAGCATTTAAGCAAGAAAAAAAGAGGGAGGATCCAAATAAACACAATCAGAAATGAAAAAGGAGAAATTACAACTGACACCACAGAAATACAAAGGATTGTAAGAAATTACTATGAAAACTGTATGCCAAGAAATTTGAAAACCTAGGTGAAATGGACAAATTTCTACAAAAATATAATCTTCCAAAACTCAATGAAGAAGCAGCAGAAAGCCTGAACAGACCAATAACAGCAGATGAAATTGAAGCAGTAATCAAAAAACTCCCAACACAAAAAAGCCATCAACCAGCTGTTTTCACAGGAGAATTCTACAAAGCATTTAAGGAAGAACTAATCCCTATCCTTCAGAGACTACTCAAAAGAATCCAAACTGATGGAAGACTCCCAAACTCTTTTTATGAAGCCAGTATCATCCTAATCCCAAAACCACATAAAGACACAACAAAGAAAGGAAACTTCAGGCCAATATCACTGATGAACATAGACAGTAAAATCCTCAACAAAACATTGGCAAACCGCATCCAACAATACATTAAAAAGATTGTAAACCATGACCAAGTGGGATTCATCCCAGGGATGCAAGGATGGTTCAACATTTGCAAATCAGTAAATGTAATACATCACATAAACAAAAGCAAAGACAAAAATAACATGATCATATCAATAGATGCAGAAAAGGCATTTGATAAGTTACAGCATCCATTTATGATAAAAACACTCAGCAAAGTGGGAATAGAGGGAACATTCCTCAACACAATACAGGCTATATATGAGAGACCTACAACCAACATCATACTCAACTGGCAAAAACTAATATCTTTTTCAGTAAGATCAGGAAGAAGACAAGGATGTCCACTTTCACCACTTCTATTCCATATAGTATTAGAAGTCTTAGCCACAGCAAGTAGACAAGAAAAGGAAATAAAAGGCATTCAACTTGGAAAGGAGGAAACAAAACTATCATTGTTTGCAGATGACATGATAGTGTACATAGAAAATCCTATAGACTCAGCCAAAAAGCTGCTCAACCTAATAAGTGAATTTGGCCAAACAGCTGGATACAAAGTCAATATCCAGAAATCAAAGTCATTTTTGTATACCAGCAATGAAACAGCAGAAGCAGAAGTCAAGAAAAAAATCCCATTCAATATAGCAAAAAGAAAAATAAAATACCTAGGAATAAACTTAACCAAGGAGGTAAAAGACTTGTACAGAGAAAACTGCACAACACCAAAGAAAGAAATCAAGGAAGACACAAACAAATGGAAACATATACCATGTTCATGTATCAGAAGAAACAACATCATCAAAATGCCCATACTACCCAAAGCAATTTACAAATTCAATGCAATACCTATTAAAGTACCAATGGCACATTTCAGAGACATAGAACAAACACTTCAAAAATTTATATGGAGCCATAAATGACCTTGAATAGCTGCAGCAATTTTGAGAAAGAAGAGCAAAGTAGGAGGGATCACAATACCTGATACCAAACTGTATTACAAGGCTACTGTAATCAAAACAACCTGGTACTGGCACAAAAACAGGCACATGGACCAGTGGAATAGAACTGGGGGCCCAGAAATAAACCCAATTCTCTATGGTCAATTAATATTCAACAAAGGAGGCAGCAACATAAAATGGAGTAAAAGTAGCCTCTTCAACAAGTGGTGTTGGGAGAACTGAACAGCTACATGCAAAAAGATGAAACTTGAACACTGACTTACACCATACACAAAAATAAATTCAAGGTGGATGAAAGATTTAAATATAAGCCATAACACCATTAGTCCTAGAGGAGAATGTAGGCAGAAAAATCTCAGACATCTCACGCAGCAACATTTTTACTGATATGTCCCCTAAAGCAAGAGACATAAAGGAAAGAATAAACAAATGGGATCTCATCAAAATGAAAAGCTTCTGTACAGCTATAGAAAACAGTATTAAAATAAAGAGAGAACCAACTGTATGGGAAAACATATTTGCTAATGATACCTCAGACAAGGGTTTAGTCTCCAAAATATATAAAGAACTTACACGACTCCACTCTAAGAAGACAAGCAACCCAATTAAAAAAATGGTCAAAGGACTTGAACAGACACTTCTCCAAGGAGGTCATACAGAGGATCCAGAGACACATGAAAAGATGTTCAATATTGCTAGCTATCAGAGAGATGCAAATTAAAAGCACAATGAGATACCGCTTCACACCACTCAGAATGGCCATCATAAACAAAGCAACAAACAACAAGTGTTGGAGAGGTTGTGGAGAAAAGGGGACTCTAGTGCACTGTTGGTGGGATTGCAGACTGGTACAACCACTATGGAAAGCAGTATGGAATTTTCTAAGAAAACTAAAAATGGACCTACATTTTGACCCAGCAATTCCACTGCTAGGATTATATTCTAAGAACACTGAAACACCAATCCAAAAGAACCTATGCACCCCAATGTTCATAGCAGCACAATTTACAATAGCCAAGTGTTGGAAGCAACCTAGGTGTCCATCAGTAAATGAATGGATCAAGAAACTAAGGTACATTTACACAATGGAATTCTATGCAGCAGAAAGAAAGAAAGAAGGAGCTCCTACCTTTTGCAACAGTATGGATGGAACTGGAGAGCATCATGCTAAGTGAAATAAGCCAGGAAGTGAAAGACAAATACCATATGATCTTGTTTTTAACAGGAACCTAATCAACAAAACAAACAAACAAGCAAAATGCAACCAAAGACAATGAAATTGTGAACAGGCTGACAGTCACCAGAGGGGAGAGGGGAGGGAATTTCAGGGGAAAACAGGAAGAGTTTACAGGAACAAGTATAAAGGATACATGGACAGAAACTTGGCGGGGGGGGGGG